>BQKZ01001361.1:31235-65657 GCA_036244855.1 Temnopleurus reevesii
AGGAGAGGAGAGGAGATGTGAGGCAGAGGAGGAGAGTCGATATGTGAGGCAGAGGAGGAAAGGATAGAAGATGTGAGGTAGAGGAGGAGAGGAGAGGAGAGGAGAGGAGAGGAGAGGGGAGGAGATGTGAGGCAGAGGAGGAGAGGAGAGGAGATGTGAGGCAGAGGAGGAGAGGAGAGGAGAGATGAGGAGAGAAGAGGAGAGGAGATGTGAGGCAGAGGAGGAGAGGAGAGGTGAGGCAGAGGAGGAGAGGAGGTGTGAGGCAGAGGAGGTGTGAGGCAGAGGATGAGAGGAGGTGTAAGGAGGAGAGGACAGGAGAGGAGATGTGAGGCAGAGGAGGAGGTGAGAGGAGAGGAGAGGAGAGGAGATGTGAGGCAGAGGAGGAGAGGATAGGTGAGGCAGAGGAGGAGAGGAGGTGTAAGGAGAGGACAGGAGAGGAGATGTGAGGCAGAGGAGGAGATGAGAGGAGATTAGATGTGAGGCAGAGAAAGAGGGGAGATGTGAGGCAGAGGAGGAGAATAGTCGAGGTGAAGCAGAGGAGAGTCAAGGTGAGGCAGAAAAAGAGAGGCAGAGCAAATGGCAGAGAGAGACGGACCAATTAGAAAAAGAGGAGATAGTGAACAAGGGAGAATGATCAGGAAATGTTATTGATGAGAGATTCAGTGAATATGAAACGACGATGAACGTTAGGACGAAAATGAAATGGAGAAATGTAGTTGAAGTGAAAAAATTAATGCTATTTTGAGGTATGATTGTAGATGAAGTAATGTTATTTTTTAGTATTTAGCCATGTTAGTAAGCCTCGAGGCAAGGTTGTAGAGATAGTTCTACGAGGTTCATATCACACTAAATCTATCTTATTGAGCTACGACTGTAGTAGATCTAGACGTGAACCTTATGTGGATACTGACATAGCGCCAGTAACCGTCAAGCTCATAGTCCTCAGCAAAACAGTTCACTATAAAAAGTAATATAACTAATTAGAACTAGTAATACATTAAAATAGTACTAAATCTGCCACAACACTACTTGTGTGGAGCATTATGTGTGTCTTTTATCTAGTAGGGTATAGAAGTAGTTGATGGGCAACGCCATCTAGGCCTAGGGGAGATTTTATAGGGAGAACCAATCCCTTGGCAATGTTAGAATTGTAGGTGAATAGGATGAAAGATGAAGTGTTATTGAAGTGATTTATGTTGTTGTTTATAAAATATGGGTGGCGATGGCAGAACAAGGCAATGAATTAATACATTTGAATAGATTGATAGATACAGTGACAGTGTTTAGAAGTAGATGTATAAAGTGATAATAGGATAAGAAAATTGAACAAGGGGTAGAAGTAAAGACAGAAGTAGAAATTGTATGAACAGGAAAGAAAAAAGTAGATGTGGAAATAAACTGAAGGTAGAAGTAGATAACAGCAGAAATATAAATGGGTTGAAAAGTAAACGCAAAAGTAGAAAAATGAGAAATAGAAGCAATGGAGAGGAAAAAGCAGAGAATTGAGCGGAAAATGAAAATTTAAATGACAGGATCAATAGAAAAGAAATTAATGATGGGAATAGTGTAGAATAGTAATAGAGGTGGAAATCGAATTGCTGGCAGTAAATGATGTAGTAGAAGTGGAATATGAGCTGTGGTAGTAGGAAAGGAAGTGCAAGTAGAAATATTAACCACAGGACAAATTTGCGGAATGCACAGTGGAGCAGGAGCTGTAAAGGGAGAAGCAGAAACAAGAACGTAGAAATGGTGGGAGTACTAGAAGTAGAAATGGAAGGATCAGTAAAAGTAGAAATGGAAGGAACGGTAGAAGAAATGGAAAGAGCATCAGACATAGAAGTAGAAATGGAAGGAATGGTAGAAGAAATGGAAAGAGCATCAGACATAGAATTAGAAATGAAAGTAGAAATGGAAGGAACGGTAGAAGAAATGGAAAGCGCAGCAGACATAGAATTAGAAATGAAAGGAGTGGTAGAAGTAGGAACGGAAGGAACGGTAGAAGAAATGGAAAGACCAGCAGACATAGAATTAGAAATGAAAGGAGTGGTAGAAGTAGAAATGGAAGGAACGTTCGAAGAAATGGAAAGAGCATCAGACATAGAATTAGAAATGAAAGGAGTGGTAGAAGTAGAAAAGGAAGGAATGGTAGAAGAAATGGAAAGAGCATCAGACATAGAATTAGAAATGAAAGGAGTGGTAGAAGTAGAAATGGAAGGAACGATAGAAGAAACGGAAAGACCAGCAGACATAGAATTAGAAATGAAAGGAGTGGTAGAAGTAGAAATGGAAGGAACGGTAGAAGAAATGGAAAGAGCATCAAACATAGAATTAGACATGAAAGGAGTGGTAGAAGTAGAAAAGGAAGGAACGGAAGAAATGGAAAGAGCAGCAGACATAGAATTAGACACGAACGGAGTGGTAGAAGTAGGAATAGAAATGGAAGATGTGGCACAAGTAGTAGTGGAAGAAGCAGTAGAAGGAGCAGCAGGAGTAGAAGTAGAAATGAAAGGAGTGACAGAAGAGATGGAAAGAGCAGTAGACGTAGAATTAGAAATTAAAGGAGTAGTAGAAGTACATGCAGCAGTACAGCAACAGTCGAAGAAGTTGTAATAGGTTTGTCGTCTTTTCTGGAAGAGAAGGCAATACATACAATAAGAGTAGATTTATATACACACAAAGTAAACATGTAATTACAATGATTAAATATCAAATCGAGAATATGGAAGAAGTCGGATGAATCTATTTCCACATTTTCATAACATTCAAATGGGATTTAACACAAAATTTGGGAATTTTAAATCAAGAATCAAGCACGGTTGTTGACATATCGTATACAATCCATGTACAAGTTAATTATCTATTGAATCTATAATTCATTTAAATACAAGTAATTGAATACCATTTAAAGTATGGGTATTGTTTAATGTAATTCATTAAAAAGGTATTCCGATCATAATAAATGGCTAATGAGCGAAAACATTATTCATAGGACAGCAAAATCGACAACAATACGTATAATATAACTAAATGGTTGAAATACTTGATTTTATTGTGATCAAATAACAGTGCATAAATCATTAAAGTTAAGGTCCACAACACACCAATTCGTGATAAAGAGAATACATAAATTATTTATAATTCTAAACACCAATATGCATGATTCAGTTCCATCAAAAGCGAAATATAGTTTTTTTTTAATATTAATACATTTGATTATACTCAGTTTGTAAAGGTAACGTATACACGATTGTTTTTACTTTTACTCTGTGACTTCATTTTACATTATGGATATTGGACGAAATTGGGGAAAATTTATCAAAATATTGAAGATTTTTGATGTAGAACAGAGGAAATTTACACTTATTAACGTTGAAATTATTTCAAGGGCTTCATCTCAAGTTTGGTAACAGAATGAGCAATTATACATAACATTACCTAAAGGAATTACTTTGCAAGCCCTTGATTCTGAAACAAAATCAATTTCAATAAATTAATCTATTCTTTACAATCGATACAGTATCGGAAATAGAAAAAAAATGCCGAGCTATTACCAGAAACACATTTTAAATGATAATTCAAGAAAAGTCTGTCTTCTGACTAAATAATTATTTCCCTTTTAAATAAATGCAATGCGAGAAGAATATTGAAGCTTACGTATCATAAACATACAAAATAAAGCAACCTGATAAACATACAATATGATCAGTCTTTCCTTAACATTGTTCATCGAAATAGAGACATCTTGTAAAAAGTTAACATTTCTAATCGTGCAACGTTTGGGACAAAAGTGCAACAAGTATGCAAATTTACGAGTAGATAACCTGACGATGAGAAAAGTGAAAAATTATCTGATCTATCGGCCTAAATTCAAATTATCATTTAAAAAAAATAATATGGTTGGAAAATTAAGGACAATAAATGAGAATAAGGCAATGTAGTATTGTGTTTTTCATTTTAGTAAAAAGTATTATCATGAATTGGAAAGAAAAATACAACAGGTCGGGAAATATATGAATAAATAACTTGAACAGATAATATTATTATAATAATTACTTGAACAGAGATGCCAACCGTCTCGGTAGTATACATGAGTTACAGATCAAATGTAACGCAACAGCTGAATAAAAGTAAAAACAACCAAGACAACAAAAAGCACAATCTTATCCATTCATCTGGAATAGAATTCACTATTACATATAAATAGCATATAATGTATATCCGGAAAGGTTGGCAACTGCACTCTATTAGTATTAACAGATTATAAATCATGTTGACGTTGTATTCTTCAATAAGTTTAAATCCATATAAAAATAGCAATGGCAAACAAAAGACAATATTGATTTAAGTCGGATATATTTTTTTGTGTTAGAAATTCAATCAAACATTTAATCATAATACAAAAGTGTGAAACAGTAAGATAGAAGGAAAATAGTGGTAAAACAGGATGCAAAATCAAAACGAACAAAGATGCAAACATACCTTAAGAAATATATCCATTTTAGGACTGTAAGAGTTAAATATTGATACAATCTGATTATTCATGGAAGTATTTTTAACTGTCAATGGGATCTGCAATTCAGTAATGTATCCACTGATGACTGTAAAGAGTTTCAAATTAATACATACAGAACTATATCAGCAAGTGAATATGCATTTCAAGATTAAATTTTGATACTTCAGATACATGCGAAAAAGAAACGTTTAAAACCCGATAATCATCAGTATATCCTGAAGTGATTCTGCACATGGCAAATACAAATCCTTTTTATATTCCTTTTCACTTGGGTCATTTGTTTTCAATTTGTAAGGATGTCATTAAACAGATTTCAGTTTTCATTGTATTCGAAACTGTATTTCATTAATATTTCCACTTGAAAATTAAATGACTATTTGAAGGAACCTTGTGAATACGAGTTCACAGTACACTTTTACTGCACCAGTGATGCCTTAAAAGACAGACACCAGTTATGTGCGTACAGAGAGAAAAGACATATATCTTATACAGCAAAGTTGAATGCCGAAAGCACGCAACTCAATGAATATCATTCAGGTGACAAATGTAGTGTATATGAATAAAATGTACACTTATTGCACGGAAATGTACGAATACATAATAAAATGTGCACAAAAGACCGTTTATACATTCAGGTTGTTCGTGTAAGAATGCATGATCATCAACGATCAACAGACCGACAGGTCCTATTACACTTAGGTTTACGAAAAAAACCTAAACTGATAAACGTACAATGGAATTCCCAATATCTTCGTAGTGGATATAATGTATTGATATTTTTATGTGAGGGAGAGGGCAATCTGAATTTCTAGGTTATATATATATAGATATATTTTTTCTTTTCGAATCAGCAGTTTGTTAATAAAGCAGAACTGGAAAAAGGGTACATCGGAAGACTGATAATGTATTCACCCCTCCCTAATGAAATTGAGCTCTGAAATGGGTGACGAGTCATAAGCTCTTTGAAGACGTTGGGAGGAGTCGAAATATGTCTATTTCTTGACTCCTCCATGACTGTAGGTTGATTGCTCCCCTCCCTTAATTACACAATTGATAATGGGAGGGGCATTTGATCACGACCCTCCCTATCTTATGTGGTTTAAGTAAGGTTTGGAGGGGAGACTGGTGAGCATCTCATGGTGCTCCTCTTCCTTGATAACACAATAGGCAACGGGAGGAGCCGTTGATCATGACTCCTCCCTGTCTCTGTGGTTTGAGTGACGTGTTGAGGGGAGAATATTGCCCCTCCCCATTGGTATGAAGGCAGTATGCGTTTATTATAAACACCTGCTTATCTGCAGTAGACTAATAATGGGGGAGGGGTCTTATTTCGTTGATGAATAGGCGTGTTGCCCTAACAGGCATCTTGCGAAGACTGAGCTTTAACGGGAGGGGTTTTCTTCCTTTTAATTGACGTCTTCCTAAACCCCCTTTCAGTGAAAACAAATTTAGGATAAAATATGTTCCACCCTCTCCCTCTAATAAAGATCAAACCCAAATTTCTGCAGGTTTGTATTCACTGTAAATGTGATATTTATTAGCCACTTCTAAAGTGTAAATTGAGTAGCTGAGTAGCTATATTCCAAATATCGTGGAATTCCATAGTACCTACATTTGCCACCTGTGTAGTAAAATAAAGAAAGGCGCAGGTATTTCAATGCTATACCATCCACTGTATAAGCTATTACCTAAATCCTACAGAAACCACCCGTTTCTTGAAATGACATCAGAAACAAGGTGTAAGTTTTTAAATGCATCAATGATGTACTAACAACCGTTACATGCCAAAGCATGATATAAATTACGATACACGTACATGTCTTGTTGAATGGTTGTATGTCCATCTTGCAGAAGGGTCAACCGGTCATCCAATGACAACCACCAATGGCTGGAAACCAAAATTTAGCTGCTATTGTACTTTAAATACCATTAGATACAGTGGATGGCACTATACCTTGCAATCATTCTTTTAACCATTGAGTATTGAATGTAAACAGCGATTAAGTAAAGAACTATGTTCTTCACACGCATCGCCGTAATTACTTTTAGGCATGTGTATGTATCTCTTTCTCTAAAAGAAAAAATATCAAAGGTCCCAGTATCTGAACCTACTTTTTTATATTTTCTTCTTTTTTTTTAAAAGAAGTTATTTCTCCCGAATGATTCCCATGAATGAAAAGAAAAAGATACATTGCGAATAATGTAATTATGTACAATGACATATGTAAACATTATCTAAAATGTAAACATTATGTAAAGAATCAAGGGCACTAGATAATTCCCAGCAAACTGGCCCAATGATAAATTCTACCAATGATTAAAAGAATGATTACATTTGTTTAGGTACAGCTACACATGTGACGTTCCTAATTCACCAGTGGTACACATTTATTCACATCCTAAGTTAGAGATTGCCTTTAAGAGGCAAACTACCCCTTAAATCCTAATTATTATCATGGCTCCACATGAAAATAAACCATGAGATACGTACATTGACAAAGGTATCTATTTGCAACCATCCCTCCGTATCGTTAATCAATTTAGAAACTTATCTTAGAACAGATATAAGATTAATCATGGCAACATCCGATGAGGCGATTACAGATTTTTTCTTTCCAATTAAATTGGAGTAGTTTCTGGTAAATAGTAGTGGTTAAATAGTAAAATACTATTAAAAAAACCCCGTGCATTACAATATAATTATAAAATATACGTATATATATGATATAATTTTACATCAAAGCTTACAAATGGTAAATTAAAATTACTTTGAGCTTACAATAATTACTTTGCAGTGATATATTTGCATGAACTGTCCATTCTTTAATAAATGAATGTTCAGCTTGAAATAACCCATCGTGGGAGGAGTAATTGTTTTTTCTTCAATCATGTTTCATATAATTGCGGTCAGATATTCACTCGAATGAATCAAAAGAAATTATGAATTAAGATAGTCAACTTTCAATCTTCGTTTTTTTAAGTCTGTTTTTTTTTTGGGGGGGGGGGATTCAAATGGTAGGCCTATAGAATTATTTAATAATCAAGGATATCATTTGATTTATCCCTCTTTTCTCACGCGCTCTCTAATATTGGAATCGAAATTCTATTTGAAGGTATCATGTTTCGATTTCACATTAATATTTAAAGGAATTTAGTACAGTGGTCATTTCAGCAACTTTAATGATGGAAATTTCATTTCATTTTTACATCTTTCATCACACATCGAAAAACAGTTGTTTAATCTTTATGCAGATTTTGGAAGGAGAACAAACCAAAGGTATTTAAATTCAATTTCTGTTGATTAAGCAGGATTGTATTTTGTTTACAATGCGTATTAAAATTTGGCAACACATTTATCATGTTTATATCCTATCTTTGTGCAGTTGCTAAATAAAAGTAAAACATTACCATAAGAACAAAACGTGAGTTAAGTTAAAAGACGTCCCATTTCTATAAGATGCCAAATTGGAAAATTAAAAATGCCCGAATGATGAGCAATATGGAGGAACGCCATTAGGAAGTTTTGAACAGTTTGCAACAAAAGAGGTCTATGATAATTTGATATCGTAGAGTATGCCAAATGAAGAATAATCTTGAATTAAGTCAAGATATGCCCAGGACGGGAAGATTGTGATAAGCGCTTATCCCATCTTCTGCATCGTGGACAAATTTTACCTCATAAAGGGTAAGTCGATTCGGAAATGTTAAAAATGGCAAACACCAGGAACTAAACCTAACCAGAAGAGAAACGACAACCCAATATCACTGCACTATTTACTATATCCAGCCATCACACAATTCCAATTTTAGTGCTCTAGTGACATGGGTTATAAACACATAATACAAAAAGCCATCAATCACATATCCCAATCTTTAAATATGAAGAATTAGATTCAAGAAGAGTGAAATAAGCGCTTATCTCACTCTTCTTGGGTGTAACTTTTAATCAGTAATGAAAGGTAAGTTACACGACAATGAGAGTGAAATAAGCGCTTATCTCACTCTCATTATCGACCTTTTTTTCGTTTTACGATATACCCTCATCACAGATCTTTTTCATGCAACCGTTATATTCCTCCATTTGTGTGACGAAACTTCCGAACGCTCATTTTTTTTAAAACAGTTATTACTGCTATTGTTAGAATCATCGGTATGATGAATATCTACGTTTATTATCAATGGCACGGGGAATTTGATAAATTGTTTTAGCATCATAAAGAGTTGGGCGTCTTCTTTAATTCCGTTATGGGACTGTTAATTGCATTACAGTGAAATATTTTGATATCATTCAGATGATGATAATTGTACTACATCGTCTTCATGTCGTTTTTTATGTATTTTTATTGATATCTAGAGGTAAGTTTCCTTCATAAAGATTGGCATTTCTTTTGTAAAAATCCAAAATTCCCACTTTTGGGCAGAAATGAAATTATAAGAAAAATTGTATTTTATTCAGCAATTACAGTTCAATGCAGATAGGGACGCATTGTATGTTAATATAAATCTGACAGTAACCGACAAAAACATGAATTAAAAGAAAGTAGGTTTGTCCCTTCGCTAGATCGAACAAAATCACAAACAAATGTTTTCCGTGTGGTGACGAATAGAAATGAAAAGCTTTGTGCGATATATTATCGATTTACATGTGAATAGACTTATGGATATATCGGGATGGTGACGGGAACGAATATTTTCGTTAGGAAAAATAGAGAAAATAGAAAAATGAATGACCAGTTTCATTTTGTTTTATTTTTTCGGAGAATATATTAGAAAGGGAAGCGAGTTTGCGTTTACGTTTGCAAATATCGATAAAGATTTTTCTTGGACGAAAAGACTCCCAAGTTTGAAACTTAATTATATGGCACGAGATGAAAATGATTTTTCATACTTTAAATTAAAAGTCAACAATTATGTCCATATTTCCTTACAATACATTGAGTGTATTTCAAACTGCTGACGCTGAACAATTTAAATAACGAGCTTCGTTTTAAAACAAATATGAAATCAGTATAGAACTTTATTCTTTAAGGAATAGACTGTTCATGCAAACGTAGTTGTACCTTCAATATGAACAATTGACATATTGAGAATTATGAAAATCAAGTATGCTGGGCCCTATTATAGTAGTTGCATGGTTGAAACATAATTATAGTAAAACATTACTGTACATAGTCGCTGCCAAATCTAATACGTACATTCATGTCTAATTCACACAGAACATAAGGATGGGAGGGGGGGGGGTGATTTTCACAAGTTCATTTTGACTTGCGAAATCAATAAGAGAAAGACAAAATTAATAGGCCAGTTTTATTAATGAATTCACATTTCATGCAACTTTCTTGCAACGTGCTTATTTCTTATACCCGTTCCTGACAAATGAACGACAATACTTGGATTGATAGATTGCATACATTGATTGATGCTATGTCAGGCAAGCCTTGGGTAAGCTCAAGGGTTTTCAAGAACAATCTTTAAGGCTCGCTATATTAGTAAACCGACCTATTAGTGGCGGACATCCCCCCTCACCTGCCTCCGCACCATGAATGGCAAAATGTATGAGCATGATATGATTACACCACTAAGATTTATCTAAAAATCCATGTCCATATAAAACCTTGGAAAACTACAATTGAGAAACGCATTAGAACGTTCGTCTGGAAAGTCTGTCAATTAATAATTTCCCCTCATGTATGCATGTAAAACCTTGACAAAGTAGTTCAGGTATTTATGCCAAAAGTTTACCACATTACGATACAAAACCGGCCGGCAAAACACCATAACCAGTCATGACCGACTTTCTCCATGCCTCCCTATAAAGCTTGTATGAGTTTTGCAATATAAAATCATTCTGGATTAGTGATTATTTATAACGTTTAAGAAAGAGAACAGTATTGCCGATTTCTTGACAAAGAGTTTGAAATATTCATGGCACGTATGGACGTGTAGTTTACCAGAGGGATGGTTGCAGTTTACACATTAATTTTACCATTTGGTTCTCAATTAAAGTTAGTGTGAATCATTCAGATATTTCTTTCATGTATACTGATAAACATATACAGTACTAAAGTAAAAGTATTACCTGTCATGGATCCAAGGGGCAATAAGGCAAAAGGGAGTGTCCCTCATCTTTTTTCGTTTTATTTTTTAATCTAATTTTTATCTTCCTGTTTTTTATTCGTTTTTATTCTATTTTTTCTAATTTTCTTTGTTTTTTATTATTTTAAATTTTTTATAACTTTTTTGTTTTTTAAATATTTTTTGTAATTCTCGTTTTGTTTTTCTTTTTTTTTCAATGTTTTCTTTTTTTTATTTGTTTTATTTTTGTTTTTATTGTTTATTTTTTTTTATTTTTTGTGATTGTTCTTCTTCCATTTTTTGCGTGCTTAATTCATCTGTCATTTTCTGTTTCCCTCTGGATCCGTAACATATTTCAAGTTACATACCTAATATGAAAGTCTTTATGCTGTCGTATACCAACTGATCTGGTGATTAGGGTTATGTTGTCACAAGGTAGACATTGAAATACCTGCATACTTACCATCAGGTGGAATCCGCATCCCCTGAAAAAAAAGGAAACAAAATAGAAGAGAGTGGTCACATAAAAAGACATCATAAAACAAGGCTGGTGTATGAAAAAGTCAAATATCATTAACTTGTCATTTCTTTATTACTTTGGCAGAAATGGTTCTAAGAAGATCATTTACGAGATGGAATTATACGTCCGCTTCATAAAATGGATTGGGCCATCTGATCACATAATTCCATTTCTTTGCTGAATGATTTCTGCATGTGTGCCCTAAGCTAAGACACCATAGTTAATGTATGATTCCATTACAGTATGATATAGGGTGACTAAAGTGGGACGAGGAAAAAGGGATTAAATTTGCTCATAACATTCTTATTCATAAACTGCCAACGTGTGGCTTCCATGATGATTTCCCAACTCAACACACTGGGAAATATACAATCTACAAACATTATGACACCGGGTGATTTAGGTGTTAATAAAAACATTGTTGAGCGACAGTTCATTAGCCGTAATCAAGTCGGTCATTTGAAAAAGTCCGTAGTATCAGTGCACAAGGTTTGTTTGGATTTTACGGGGATAGAAAATGTTGCAGTGATCGTTAAACAGAATAAACGGTATACCGTTTTGACGATTGTTGGATATTATTAGTGCATGCGATAAAAAGAAGTTGCTGGTAGGCTTCCCCGGGTTACTGTACATTTAATCGGAAGTATGGAAGAAGAGTTTTCTGCCAATTCCTGAAACACCACGTAACCGATGTCCATGGAAATTGTATAAATCATAAAAATACTGGTACTGAGAAACATTAGACATTGAATAAAAAAGGGTCTGCATTTAGTCCGGACCCTAAAGTTGTTTGCGCGTTTGTTCTTCGATCCATAAGAAATGGGATGTCCCAACATCTTCCTAGGATATTTTAAAGATTTGTCCGATGTGCTTGTAAATGAAATCCTATTTTTGCAATTAGCTTGCATTGAAAATCCAGTAGTATATTCACTGATTATCAATCGGGTGCATTTAAAAGGTTTGTATATACGATATTTCCCTATTCGCCAGTGAAGTTAATAAATGTACAGGAGTTCGATTTGATGAAAGTGTTGTATAATATCATTTAAAGCTATTGGGAGTACATGCATCCCTAAAATCTATAATGGGTCCGTTCTAACGCAAATTCTAAGCTAAACGTTTATCAAAATGCAGAAGAAACTTAACTGGCGTTTGACGCGGGGAAGGTTATTTTGATATGGCCTTGAACAGATCTATTGGCTTACGTCTGAAAAGAATATTTGTGCGTATTCGGGTATTCAGCGAAAAAATTTGCAAGAGACAGATTAAACATTTGAAGTTACTTGCTATCTTACTAACTGTAACTTTGAATCCGAGTTTCAGCCTCCTCAAAACGTATGTAGATGCAACCATCCTGCTAATTAGAGGCTCAGAATCCTAAAAATTACTTTCTTTCGGCGTTTCATTCACAGTGATGATCTAGCAATGAACTAAATATTAAACGCATACAATAACGGGTCACATAAAATGCATGCTCATTCGATTGATTTTGAGGACTATATCGATTTTCTTCAACATGCTTTAACACCCTTTAAGAAATAATAAAAGGCGGTCAAAGACAGGAATAGCCGCCGGCGTCTACATCTACTGACATATTCCGTCTTTCCTGACCGCTGGTAAGTCTGGCGGGGACACGACCGGCGGTGACCAGACACTACCCGCCTTCGGCTTCCTCCTTCCCACTCCTGCAGCAAGGCGTTTACGTCCCAAAGGCAATCAGCAGTGTTCGACCAAGAATCCCCCCTCAGTCTCCCCCCTGCTGCTTCTTCGGATCTGAAAGAAAAGTGAATATTATTGCAGAGTTAGAGCAATCATCCTCTTAGTAAAAAAATGTTTTTTTTTCCTTGAACGGTCCCGTAAAATTCAAAATATCCCATTACAAATCCATTATTTTTTTCACGCGATTAAGCCTTTTCAGATATTCGAATCTCTCCTGTATGGAGATAAGAGCCAAATGTCATTGGCTCTTATAAAAAGACATCGAAATCAATACATTTCTGTTTGGCCCATCTATAGGCTCATTAATACAATAACACTTCGGTCTAGTCTAAAGCATGCAGGTTTTTAAAAAGAAAATGAGCAAAACAAGCATCGGGGTAGTTTCAGTTACAGGATCAAACCTTTGGCATCTGTTAACTTCCGAATTACGAGAAATCTCGGACAGAAGCTCGAAATTTCCATATGGAGGCACATGCGTTGATTCCCGACTAATTATTTTATTGCTTATAATATCGCGGTGCAGTTTTGATGCGTAGTAAATATGTGGTATTCCACAACATTTGGGGAAGATGCGCAGTTTTTTAATTGCCTAATTGCAATCAAGAAATTATTTTGAAATTTACATTTGCAAAAGAACTGTAAGATATAGCTATAAATGTTAGAAATATCATTTTTTCTTTGGTCTTCGCAATTTCCACATGCTATAATGTCCGTACTGCTTTCTTCAGATAGGTAAACCTTTTGCTTATCGCCCCCAGGTGCACTCGATCAAGAAATTATTTTAACTTTTAGATTGGGGGTGGGGGTAAATAATATGTTCGCTTCGCCGACATCCTCTTCACATATGATTGGGATTAACTAGATCGGCGAAAAGATCGCTTGTTCCGAGCAGCATTATAATTATCGGTCGTTGTTAATTTATCGGTGTTGTGCGACAGAGCTGTTTAATTTTTTTTTCCATGGTGCGATTATTTTGTCAGAGACTCAATTTCTTGACACAGTTGTCTTTTTCCTGCATATAATATCTAGTAAAGAGAATCGTTTTCCTTCTAATCCAATTTGACATATTTTTGGTTAGACTACAATATCAAAGCTAGGGCCTACATGAGACCAGATGTGCCGGATATTTGAAATAAAAATGTATATTAATATACTTACGGGCACGGCTGGTTTAATCATACTAGACGCCTCCAGCGTTAGCCCTCTTTGCGGCAATCCGAGCAGACCTCCGTAGGTTTTGGCCTGCACGATTGTTGGCTCTCCGTTGCGCTCTACCTGCGGGGACCGGAGCGGGAGCAGCTGCCTGGACTGGTGCTGCGGCTGGCTGTGCGGCTGCACGGGCTGCATCCATTGCCAGAAGACGGGGTGACTTCCGTCGGGGGTGGATTTGCTCGCGCTCTTCCGCCCTTCTCCTCCGCTCCTCCTCTCTTCGGCGTCTTTCAGGAACGACCTCCGCAAGGCCGTGGTCCCTCCGCAACATGTTGACTGTTGAATTAAAAAAGAAATTTTAGTCATTTTTATAAAAGCGTGCAATTGTTCTGTTTTTCTCCCCAAGTGTGCTGGCACAAACTCCGGTATTTTGTTTTCGCGTTGTAAATATATCATAGTCCAGTCTGCAGTCTAAGACTAAACCCGACAAGAGATTATTTTGAAAGCACTGAAGTCATGTAGTTTCATTGTTATGTAGGCTCACTCTGGACATTGCAGCACTGAAAGCCATTGGTATGTACATGTACCTGAAAGGTATCAGCTTAAAGTTGGTTCAAGAGTTCGTATCAACACTCATATTGTAAAGGAACTTACATATATATGGAAAGTTCCCAATGATAAAAATGTTCCATGCATAACATACGCGCACCGTGAGGGTGGGGGGGGGGGGGGGCTATTGGGATACCAGCCCACCCGGGTGAGAGCACGGAGGGCGCCAAAATTTGACGGCAAAAAGGATCCAAACTTCCTGAAAAGGGGGCGCAAAATTGCTGGAAGGGGGCGCCAAATTTGCCGATGACTATTTTTTTTGCTTGTGAGCTCTCTTCAGCTGCTCTGGGGCGCCAAATTTAAGAAGACTTTTTTGGCTTGTCAGCTCAACCGGGAAGGGGGTGCGGCAAATTGGTACTCACCCCCACCAAAAACTCGGGTGCGCGCATGAAAACGATTGAATGATCATATTTTTAAAAATATAAACAATGAGTTAGAATTTAATGCATTTACATGTATTTCAATGTGTACATTTTGCTATAAAAAAATCTTATCCAAATACTTAGTGAGATGTCTAGTTCGAATGATGCTAAATTTTGCCGTGACTAAAAATTAGAAGTTCAATTTTGTTTTGTGTATTTTGTTTCGGATAATTTCTTATGTTTGTGGTATTTGAATACCCTTTCTTTTCGCTTTATAAAATTCTCATTGCGAATGCAATCTGAGAAATAATCCCACACCAAAATTTATGGTACTTGTAGACTTGATCTGGGCCAGGAAAATCTTGTGTTGATTGAAAGCTGAAAAATCAGACAAACAGATAAAAATGGAGATCGCACGTCAAATAAGAAAGCTATGAGTATTTCAATTATATAACCCAGTAGTTTTAGTCCAATTGGCAAGTTGGATCACGTGCTTATGACGTATATCATGCACTTCTCTGCAAGCAGTTTTTTATTCTTATTGTTTTAGGACCCTCATTTTTCAACCGGGTAACGCAAATATATTTTTTTTCGTCGATATATTCATGGGGGCAGATACATTTATTGAATCAACGTTTTGAATATTATACAAAAATTAGTGTGATGGATTAAAACGGATTTTTAAAAACAATAAGTTATAATGAGCTTACGGACAGGAAGTGCATGATCCACGTTATAAGCGCGTGACCTAAAGTCACGTGTTACGTCCTACTGCGTACAGTAATTTATAACTTATCACTGTTCAGTCATATCATTGAAATATTTATAACTTTCTTATTTCTTGTCGGATTTACTTCAATCTTTTTTTTATTTGTTCGTCTGATTTTTTTGCTTTTAATCAGCGCAAGAGTTTTTTTAAAGTTTAAACCAAGTCTTTAAGGGGAATTTTGTTAATGGGAAATCATTATACAAACATATTTTATTCTGTACAATGTTTATCAAAATCATATGTATAGATAAACAATTCATTTAACAAGATGGATTCATGATGGTAAAACAAATATGGTTGAAAATAATAGGATATTGGCAATGTAGAGAGGTGACAAACATACGTTCACACCACGTCATAAAATTGCACAAAATAGCTATTTTGATATTTTGTAATGGCTTCAAAACTGTTGAAAATTTTATATTTTGAGACTTTGTTCAACCATTGTGTGATCGTTTGATGACAGAATATTCCGGTACTGGACTGAATCTACCATTGCTAACAATTGACTATATTCGTGCAGATTTATACAATATTTTGAAAACATCAAATATGAAGACATCTTACCGTGTTGCGTGCAGTAGAGTTCGTCTCCAGCGTCCTCTCCGAAACGATGGAGACCTCGCCGGCTGCAACGGTCGCGACCATAAAATCTCATCGGTCCAATTTCGAAGCGGCATCGGACCTCTGCTGGCTGACTGTAATTGAAATAAAATATCAAAAAATTATTTGCAAGTAAAAATTCGCATTATATTATGTTGCTAGTAAAATGTTAGTACGATTATTGCACACAAACAATGCTTCCAGATACGCAAATATGGGTATACATCAAAGTTTTGATTAAAAAAATCGCCCTGAAGAGAAGCGAAATCATATTTTAACCGGAGTGACGAATTTTGAACCTAGCAGAATATATTATTCTGCTAATAAGGAAAGATTACGGAAGTCGATTTCCTGAGGTGAGAGGGGACCCATCCTCTGAAGTAAAGCAAAGCATATTAAGTATATTGCAACTTGGTATTAAGAGAATTTGTCCCTAATTCTCATCGGAAAGCAGGAGGATCCCTAAATTTAGATTATGGAAAATATGAGAGGGATACAAAATGGTCCTGAGTTATGTCGGGCTTAAGATGAATAGCATGGAAAATGGCTCATCAGGAATAATAAAATTTCTCTCTTGGTATGAAAAATATATATACATATATATATATATATATATATATATAGTTATACTAAAAGACGAGACGAGAGAAGCCTTGAAGGTGTGCATTAATGCCAATGCCAATACGTGAACATATTATATATATATTATTTTTTTTTTTGGGGGGGGATATATTCTTTTCCAGTACAATTTATCTCAATAGTAGTTTTGAATGAATTACCCTGATGGAAAAATATTTCTTTACATTTCTAATACTTTAGGTGACAAATATGCACATAACAAATGTAGTGGCTAAAGCTGAAATTCCCGACAATGTAGAGCACTAAATTTGGCAGGCCGACACTACTTCGGTCAATGATTTTTTTTATTTGCATGGGGGTGAACAGCTCATCAGCAGCCCCCCCCCGGTTTAACACTTTAGGTAAGTGGAGGGACCTCTAAGGAGAAAGATCCGAGGTTTAATATTTTGTGTCCAAACATACATTTCTTTGGTATTGAATTTAGAAAACCAGCCAACATAAGAAAACGCAGAGCCATTCTCATTTTCTGCCCGGTTTGTGAATTTCGTGTAAATGTTTTAGTGAATGCGTCTGGCCTCTGATTCTATTCATTAAGGGGGGAGACATAGTGCAAGATTGTGTGTTCTAGCAGACAACCTTTACAGTTGCTTTGTAAGTCATATTGCACTTGATAGAGGAGTATGTGTTCCATTTTATTTGTTTACCATCTGAACAATCAAACTAAAATAGAGAAGAAGCCATGTTCACCAGCTGGATTGCAATTGTTCACCAAACCATTATGTTAGAGACCCTTTGTTACATTGACTGATGAATGTTACCCTTCACATGAATGAAAGTGGATAAGATTGATCCAACAATTGCAGGTGGTGGTATTTTATTCTGAATTAGGTGCTCAAACCCTGGGATTCGGAATTAATTGCGAGACTGACTTAGATATTTGGAGATCCTTTGTGAGTAACAGTAATAAATAGTTGATGGCAGTGAACAATGAAAAGATCTCTATGGAGACAGGTGGGGGTACATTGATATTGTTGTGTACTGAATTAATTACTTAGGTGAATAGGATTTAGAACCCCTTATCAAATGTAATATGAGTAAAAAGTCAGAAAAGGTTAGCAGATCTGTTATGGAAAATATTGGGGTTATATGTGTATTAATAATTTCATATTGCAATTAACAATGCTAACAAAATTTCTTACACAGGTATCTAGAGATGCATTCTAAAAATTGAATGGATTACTTTTTAAAATTGATGAATAAAAGTGTCAATTAAATGCCATGAATATATAATTAGCTTAATCCCATAGCTGAAAATTATTAAATTGATTAAAAACATATATTATGATTAATTAATTTACAAAAAACTTCACTCAAATTTATTGTAAGGTGTTAAGGACTATGCATGCAAATTTCAAGAGGATTTTAATGATTACTTTTTGCTTGAGGACTACCCCAATGAATATCCTACTTATTTATTTATATGCTAATTAGGCGGGTCATGTGTCAATTTTTTTATATCAAAATATAATTTCTTCTATTCATAAATAGAAAACAAAATCTAATTGAAATAAAGATGTAACACAACAAAGAAATAGAGCTTTTAATATTCACTTATAGTACTAGGGGGTCCCCCCTTAAGTCCTCAGATGGGACAGAGCATGTAAGCTGTACAACCCTCCTGTAATACACTGTGGCCCTATTTAAGATTGTTTGTTATTGTTGAAATGATTGTAAGTTTAGAAAATACGTCAGAAAGTACCAAGTACAGTTTTGGTAAAAGCGAATATTTTTTTCTTCCACATTTTGTCTTTAAATCTATATGAAATGAAATATAGTATCCTGAATATATTGCACAAAATACAATGTGAAAAATGAATGAGGTTTGGTAAAGTTACAACCTAAAATGTGCAAAATATCTCAGCGTCGTGTACCCCGACACTTATTTAATATTTTCTTTAGCGATAGAGGACACCTTCCCGTGTACAGAATCGGGTGAAAATTTCAGAAATTAATTTTCGTGTATACCTTTTTATCATTCTTTTGTCAAATTTCATAAATAACCTTCCTTATGCCCGATCGATAACAAACAACATATTCTTATTAACAAGAGAGGGCGCTAAATATGGTTTAACGGTCAAATTCAAATTTTCAAACAGAATCAGTTCGTAAAAAAATATGCTTTGGTCTCGAAATGTGTGTAAAATACATATGTCATGATAAACATCCCGTAAATTTTACATTTCTTAATCGTTACCAAAACTGTATTTGGGCTTTAAAGTGCAGCATGCATGTGTTCTGATCTATGCAACAGTGCCAAGAACATGTGTACCCTGAAGTGCCTAGTGTTTTGTACACACACAATCCTCACAACATCTAGGTTCATTATATTGTTCTGACTTCCAGCTGTAGAATAAGCGGGCTATTTGATGCTTAAGAAAAATGTTGAGATATTTGCAAGTTTTTGCAGTTTATTTTATTCAAGCCTTTTACATTTCAACAAGAAATATTCAAAACATTGCTTATAATCTGGTAAAATTGAAGTGTTGCAAACCTTTACTGGTAGCAATATGAAGATAATGACTTTCCTGACATTTGAGGACAACATCTTTTACAAACCGACCAAGAAAGAATAATTTACAAATAAGCTCAGTGCTATTCGTAAACCCAACTTGTGTGCATTGTAAATATAAAATATTTCCGGGCAATATGAGCAATAAAAAGATGATTATATTTCTGACAAATTTTGTTCAGGATATTTTTCATAAACTAATCAGAAAACAATTAATAGAGGTGAAAATGAGCAAAGACTTCCGAAAATCGCCACCAAAATAAAGTTGGTAATAGGGAATTATAGTGGGTGGCACAGGGGATGTAGTATACAATGCAGCTTAGCCAATTCCACCTATATGATAAAATGAGAATGTCATATTTCTAGTTAAAACATTTTGAAGCATCTCGACTAACTACCTTATAGTCAGAATAACTTTAAGTGAAATACACTTGGGATCGTTAATGAAGGCTTAATATATATGAGTATGGTCGTGGAGGTGTATATAACACTTTGGGATTCATTTCCTTTCATAAAAATATCATTAAAACCAGAAAAATGCCATTTTCTGATTTACCCCCCACGTAGTTCATTGCGTGAGGTCGTTTCCGTGAGCTAGTACACTCATTTTGTTGTGACGTCATGGAATAGCTTCCATCGATTCGACCAGTTGTTTTATGTACGCTTGTAAATTAAAATCCATGTTTTTTAAACTGAGATATTTAGACTATTTCAAACTAATTTGTCAAAGAAACAGTACGAGGATAGAATAAATGGAAAACAAAGGATAACAAAAGGATAGACGGAAATGAGGAAATAATAAGAATAGCAGGATAGGCAGAAAATGAGGATAGAATAAGCAATAAACAAAGAATAACATAAGAATAAACAGAAAATGGTGATAGAATAAGTGAAAAACAAAGGATAACAAAAGGATAGACGGAAAATGAGGAAAGAATAAACGATAAACAAAGAATAGTAGCAGGATAGACAGAAAATGAGGATAGAATAAATGAAAACAAAGGATAACTAAAGGATAGACATTAATGCGGATAGAATAAACGATAAACAAAGAATAGCAGGATAGACAGAAAATGAGGATAGAATAAATGAAAACAAAGGATAACTAAAGGATAGACGGAACGTGGGGAAGAAATAAGCAATAAACAAAGAATAACATAGGAATAAACAGAAATTGATGGTAGAATAAGTGAAAAACAAAGAATAACATAAGGAAAGACAGAAAATAAAGATAGAATAAGCGATAAACAAGGAATAACATAAGGATAGACAGAAAATGCGGATAGAATAAACGATAAACAAAGAATGATCGCAGAATAGACAAAAATGAGGATAGAATAAATGCAAAACAAAGGATAACAAAATGATAGACATAAATGCAGATAGACTAAGTGAAAAAACAGAGAATAACATAAATTCATCCCCGATTTGATTCAGAAACTACATCGAGCGCGCGTTTATGTATTCTTTTTTTTTGTTTGTAGTGACAACGCTAATCGATGACGTAATTGGGCAGTAGCGTAAGTTCACAAACGTTTTGCGCATCTCATCCAGGGGGTGATTATTAAATGACTAATTTAGTGGTTTATTGCGTACAAATTTCTCTCTAAAGTGAAAAAAATGGTATAGGATGCTCAATTAGGCCCCAAAGTTCACAATGATACCAGATTTTAGGGTATTTAATATCAAGTTTGTTTTACTTTAACTTTTAATGTGATATGTATTAAAAAAATGTATTTCTCACTCTGCCACATACAGAGACCTCATATACTTGGTAGTGACGAGGTTTGGTTTTATTTCCCGTAAAGTAAAGAGCAACTCCAAATACAAAGATTGAGGTTTATACAAATACGAGGTTGAAACAAATCGATTGAAAAACTAAATGCACTCTCTGTATGAGACAGGGGAGGGAGGGAGTAAACACTTCTTAGCTTATTTATTTATTAATTTTCCTTATTTTCTTTTCTTTTACATATCGCGCCAACAGAGTCCAAACATAAAAACAAATTGAAATATTATTTTGAATCTCACTCTGCCGGAAATATAAATTCTTACTACATTAAACTAGCACCGCCAAAATCAGTGCAGAGGTTATAGGGAGTTTATTTGAGATGGAAAATAGATTCTCAAAGTCTAAAGTGAATATAAAAATAATTTGTAATGAAGACACTGTAAAGGCATCAACACAATACACTTGCAGATCCTACTATTTACTCTCGACGTGTTAGGTATCTATTCGATAAACATGCCGTATAATTCACATATTTATGTATTTACTAGAACTATATTTTGGATTTCATTTGTAAAAGCTATATGCAGTAACTTAGCTCACAATGAGGAACTGTTCTGAACACAATTACATAAAACTTGAACCATTCCATTGAAAATAATATCTGAGAGTAGTGTTAACAGAATAAACACGCCTTCATTTTGTAAACTTGTATGAATAGATGCTGTGGCATGATGTTTTGTGCTAATGCACTATTGGTAATAGTTCAACGGAGACGATATATAAAAATGCAGACTTTCTTCATTCGAAATTCAGGCTGGAAATGATGTATGTCTTACTGGGGTCTAATGCCAACCAAGATTCAGATTAGATAGGAAGGTGGTTCATTCACTGACGGAAAAAAGAACTCTTTTTATTTCTTAAATTTCTCTTCACAGAGCCGCAGTGTAACGTTAACCACCGCATTTGCAAAATCGGTGCATAGGTTTTATAAAGCAGTATATCCGCGGGTGAAAATAAATCCTCTGATTGAAAGGGGAGAAAATATCACTTTGAATGACGACGGCAGAATAAATGTTGGAAAACTATCTTAAAAGGCATAGACGTGATACAAAATAGAGACTGTGTTACTTACTTGACGTGTTGCCAGCAGTGGTACTCTCCGGCTCCTGCAAGAGCCGGGCCTAGAGGGAAAGGCCTCTTGCAACGATGTCCCTTCTGGGTGTCAGCAGTACAGCACAGAAGATAGTTGGGCATGTTGAATTCAGCAATAGAATAATCCACGATACAGAAGCAAAGCTAAGGTAACCTCCAAACGACTTGATGTCTAACAGAGCGGGTGGAACGAAACACAAATTGCAATCCTGTTTATATCATTTAAATTTGGTGCCGTGTGCAATATTGAAGAAATCACATGGTCCAGACACACTTAATTGATCATGAATTTAGGACCTAATGCCCCGGTCACATAGAACCCCGAAGCAACACGATTCAACACGACTCTTTGTTAATTCACAGTGGTCACAGTGGTTAATTTACCTCCGAACAAAGAGTCGTGTTAAATTGTGTTGATTCCGGGGCCCCATGTGACCGGGCTTAAGAGAAGAGAAATATTTTGCATTTTCTAGAGCCCCGGTCACACAGGACCCCGGAAGCAACACGATTCAACACGACTGCTTGTTAATTCACAGTTAACTGCCTGAGAACACAGAGTTGGGGTGAATCGTATTGCTTCCGGGGTTCTATGTGACCGGGGCTTAAAGAGTAGTTTCATCTATCGGAGTAACAAAGCCTAATCTTCATATACCGTGTACCATTATCTTTGATAAACCAATACCTACAATGATGTCCATTCTTTCCAGATCAGCCAAAGTTTTGTAATGCTAAAATTCAAGTACGAATTCGGGGGGCAATTCACTATTTGTGATTGATTCAAGGGCGAGGCTCAAGATGGATGCACTGGTCCGCTACAAAGCATTTAATCATAACCTTCTAAGGAATGTGGATGATCGATGCGCGATAATATACCCTTCACACTATTGGGGTTCAATGGACTGTTTCTTATTTGCATTCAAAGTAGCAATTCTTAAGAGTCCATTCAACGAACACAAAAAGAGGAAGTTCGTTGACATGGAACCTGTCAAAGAATTACATTATTCTACCTCGTAAATGTTGAATGGTCGCGTAATGATACCAAGCACAGTGAACAGGAAAGACAAAGAATGTTGGAAAAATAAACACCTTCATTTAAACATTCACAACAGATCGATACGCACAGACGAAACCTGCTTATGTCAAACAGGTGTCGCATAACGAATATGGGGTGTACTTTCGTTTGATGTCATCATGAATGTCTCATTGAAGTGGCGTAAATTGTTCAGTATCCTTCGTTCTGTCTGCTCACAACGATGGGCGTCGTCCAATAAGAGGGTGGTGGGAGTGTAGTATACACTTTGATCAGAACGAGAAAATTAATTGGCCAGAGTATTTCCCATTCAAGGCGTAATGATAGCTTTAAATACAAAAGAATTTAGTTTTCCTGCTATTATACAAGTAAACATAGAATACGCGTCAACCCTATTAGAGAATGAATTTACATTAATTTTAGTGTACTTGTGTTGAAATTAATATGAAAGCTTGAACGGGAGTTCTTTACTTCGTCCAATTTCTTTGCCCGTCCTGATCACAGTGTCATGGATAAAACCAACAATAGAAGGGTTCCCACTCAGAGCTAAAACTTTGAAATTGAAGAGACTTTCCGACAGTCCTACGGAAGCTAATATACGTGACGCGCGAAGTCGCGTTTGTACAAGTCGCCCCTCGCTTTACCGCCGTACATGAGGCGCCAAGATGAGTTTTGCAAGTCGCCTTCACGCCTTTTTGACCAAACGAGGCGCCTTAAGGCCCGGGCACACCAAACACGGCACGGCATCACGGCACGGTATTTACGCGCTCTCTCACCTGTGATTGGTCAAGTGTTGAAGATTCTGTGCGCGGAGGAGCGCGCTGGCCAATAACAACCAAGATACTGCGTAAAAACCGTGCCGTTACGCCGTGCCGTGTTTGGTGTGCTGGGGCCTTTAGCGTGTTGAACAACTCGCTGTCACGCTCACACATAAAAGCTTCCGTAGGACTATAAGAATCTGAAACCTTAGTGTAGACATGGCTATTGGGGAAAAAATTCGAGGATTGAAGCATTATATTAAAGGTCCACTATTATGAAAATACAAGTTGATCTGTATTGATGTATTATACCATTATTAATACCCTTTTCAGTGAAAGAGGGCCCAAATGTGTTTCATATATTTTATGATATTTTTTCTTCATTTTTATGTTGGCTTAGTTGGGAACGCCCCTACAAATTTCTTTCAAATGTCAATCCTGTTGTGACATCACAAGAGTCAAGTTTGTTCACCTTGCTACATCATGTTTCAGAACTGGTTCTGTAAATAACAAAAGGAAATATGTGGATCAATGCAGGTATTTCAATTCAGGTGATTGCGCATTCCAATTCCCTTTCATGGGCAATCACCTGAATTGAAATCCCTTTAAATGCCAGTGAAGTGCAGCAAAACAAAGAAATACAACACAGAAAGAAAATATAAAGCCCAGAACCTCCCAGGCAGCGGCAATAGGGACCTTAAGCATGTACAAGACGGTAGTGCCGATCACAACGTTAGCTCTAAGGTCCATTCAAGAAGTAGTGTTGTGTTGGTGCACCCTTCTGGAACGGACCTTAGAGCTAACGTTGTGATCAGCCATACCGTCTTGTACATGCTAAAGGTCCCTAATAACTGGTAAAAAGGCCTTTACATGTTAGAATTTATTCGTTAGACATAAGTAATCCGAACGGGTGCAATCGTTTAAGAAATGCTTTTACGTAACGCATTGCAATTTATTCACGTTTGTCCTAAGTCCGAATACGAATTCACCTGTCAACAAATAATGAGAGTACAAAATTCAGAATGCTGGCTTGCATATATTAACGCCGATCGATTGGACAAACATTGTAGTTTGACTAACCTAGCAACTGCCAGTTGCCAGATCTTTATTCTCCACTCTCCATTCTGTTATTTCTTTTTCTTCTGTGTAAGCGCATAGGGACATGCTATGGCTATGTGTTATGCGCTATAAAAGAACTGAATATTATTATTATTATTATTATACCATACAATTTCTTTTTGATATTTTGTTATTGTGCGTTTGACAAAAAATACGCGCATTAAATTCAAATACATTTGAAAATGATTTAAGACTGATTTCTTAATATATTCAGACTTTTTAATGTGTGTCCCAGACGAGCTATGTATTTAAAATACAAACAATAAGGAGAGAATAACATTCAGAATGCTATACTAGCAGACATTGATGTTTCTAGGGGGGGGGGGGGGGAACAAACCGTGTACCTTGACCAACGTAGTAATAACCACTGCATGCTTCCTTCTATTGAAATATGATTATTTTATTTAAGGTGAAAAATAGTTTGGCATGATTCTGATATATTCAACAGATGCAAATGTAAATACGTTCGTGTGCAAGAAACGTGTGCGAATCTGAACTATTAATAAACCGGCCTGTCCTATTGACAGTCCAAGATTTAAT
Source organism: Temnopleurus reevesii (assembly GCA_036244855.1). Classification (NCBI taxonomy): domain Eukaryota; kingdom Metazoa; phylum Echinodermata; class Echinoidea; order Temnopleuroida; family Temnopleuridae; genus Temnopleurus; species Temnopleurus reevesii. The sequence continues at coordinate 57,034 of BQKZ01001361.1, forward strand.
AGACCACTTTCGTTAACCCCTAAACTGCTGCGGGCCACTTTTGTGGCCCAAGAACTTGAAACTGCCATACCTAAAATCTGTGTGCATGACAAAAGGATACAGAATTATTGTGCATGAACCACTTTCTCAAACATCCATTTGGTATTAGTTGTCAATAGTCATTCACGACTCTGGGCTGAAAATAATTCTTCCAAACTTCAGTGGCATTACACAATGGACTGATATGTTAGGGCATATGTGGAATTCTTTCCAAGCTCATTATTGATACACACAGAGCTTTAGTACATGGCTTTGACTTTCACTTTTATTTCACTCCTAATTACATATTCAAAGCATTGTTTTAGGAAAGATCATTTACTAGAAAACTGTAATACGTTTTGCCATGATATTTTACAGTATTTGAGAATAAGTTGTGTAAATTCCAACATTATACTACTAGCATTTATAACAAAAATGAAGGTCAAAGTAACCTATGTTTTTTGTGGAATTTATTGCATCAAGAAAAGTGTTCAGCAGTTTATGGGTTAAATGCAAATTTTATGCACGTTTCTTTATCAAACGCATAATGACAAACAACTTGTTCACCCGAAATAAAATAATTGCATTTCAATAGAATGAATGTGTATTACATGCAATGACCGTGGCTAGGTTGGTCAAGCTACGATATTTGTCCAACCTAGCAACGTCATTGTATGCAAGTGTCATTCTGAATATTGTACTCTCATTATTTCTTGACAGCTGAATACACATTTCGCCTTCGGGCAAACGTGAATAAATTTGAATACATTACAAACGTGGTCTATTGGCCGGTTTACAAATAATTTCAAATGCATGCGTGTTTCTTGACAGCGAATTTAGTTCCGTGGTATTTCTTAAACCTGTTATGTATTCAATTCTTGGAATCCAGTTAGAGCCCACCATTGATTGATCATCGTTTGCGCATATACAATATACAGATGTAATAATACATGCAAATTTTTCTCTTCCCTTTTTGAGGGGGGGGGGGGGACAAAGGATGTTCATGGCAAACGGGAACTTTAGCTCAGCATTTACGAATGTGAACCCAACTACTTGTTATCTGATTGTTCTTCACATCAGGGAGGTGACATGAAAGGAGTGGAATCTCTTCCAATGTTATGTAAATGTACAAGCAATCTGTATAGCACATCAATGGGATTCATTGCATTCTATTATTGTTCACTATTTTAAGCTTTGAAGTTCCATGTTCCGTGCCGCCTTAGCACCAGCAACTTGCCCGTTGTCAGTTGGGTGGCTGTAGATCATTTTAATTTTCCCAAATTAGAGGGTTGTTTTCGCCTTAAAATAGGAAATGAAAGGGGTTTTACCAATTTAGAACTTCATTCAACTTAAGATTTTAATGCTTTTTACAGAAAAATGAAAATTACACCCTAACAAAAATACAATATTTAAGGCTGTTCCGACAAATTGCGCATATTATACTGTCATAAAATTGAATCTGTGAGTTCCATTCTATGACATAGTGTTATTAACGAGAGCGTGGCTTTGCGTGTTTCTCGTACTTTTGCAAATTAATAATCATAAATTTTTCACGAGGATCCATTCACTGGTTCAAGTTATGGTGCATTTGACAAGCGAAATGAAATGTACAGTAATGGTACAGCGAACTGTTGCATTGTATGATTACTTTACGCATCTAATTTCTTCGTCCAAGCAACCGATAAGCTCTTTTGTCTTTAACATCTGATTAACAAGTGCCTACAAGCACCTGGCTCTTTGTAGGCTCGCTACATGGGGACAAAGAGACCAGAGAATGCCCTCTCCTTTCATGACATCTCCCTGTTCAGATCTATGGTAGTGCGCAACCTTCCCATTTTGTGCATTTTAATTAGAACGTTCAAATGCTTTAACAATATAGACTGTCTAAGAATTTTAAATACTTGACAAAGGAATGGATTTCCTCCGTTGGTTTTCTTTCGATGATGTACATTGCTACATAATTTCATACGTAAGCACACATTGCAGGAGGGGAGCAGCAAACTGTTGAAGCAGATGTAATTGGTGATGTGCAAAATTATAATTACGAATTCGCACACGTTCACACACCCATAACGTATTATAATGTTAGTGAAATATTATGATCTTAAACGCTCCAAATATTCTTTTATTAGGGAATATTATGAGTAAATTTGGGGAAAAGGTTGTTTAGAAGATTTACCTTTATCTCATTACACCAACCTGTATCTTGAAAGTGAGGATATGGGCCAAGTATCATAGGTTAGAAACTGCGACTGCATATTTCTTCTCTATTATTTAAATCGTTTCTAATTTCCTGCGCATGTATATTGACAACAGGTGGGTTTACATACAGACGTTAATTTTATGCATACATCCAGCAAAAAAAGGTTGTTCTTTACATCCCAAACGCTTGCCCGAGGCTTGCCGAACATAGCAACAGATAATGTACGTTTACAGCATTCTGCGTATTGAAGTCCACGTAACTACGTTCTTTAGCAAGAAACGCCCATCAATTTGAATATTTAGTAAACCGGCCTATTTCACAACTCCATGTAATTATAATATTATAATACTAATAATATAGTAATAATGGTCTAACAACAATAAATGGATGTACAAAGATCGTTTCGATAAATGTCTTTTTGTTAAACTGACCAAATTAACAATAACGCATTCATTGAGTACAATCAATAAAAACACTGCAGTGCCATAGATACTGCTATCTCTATATTCCCTGGCTTATTTGCGGCGGACCTTGTACAAACAAAGGAAGGAAACATGTTTGGAATGATATTATTATTCTGGTGATGAAGTCAGATGCATATCTTGCTTGTCTTATAAGAGAATCTATGGTAATAGGCTTCCCGGCATAGCAACAAGCAATGAATGTAAAATGGATTCCGATTACTGTAGCTCACTTGTAACTCATCGGCTTAATGAATACGTTGGATTCCGAGTATTGTAGCTCAATAAATTGTCATTCATCGGCTTAATATTTATATTCGTTGGCAAGCACTGTGATCAGAGTAAACGGCTACATTCAATCTTTTACACACGAAAGAAGGCAGTTTCCATTTTCAATCATCAACACTTGTTCGACAATTATCTACATAATATTAGCAGAGTTCACCGGTTTTTTACCCAAAGCGTGACACAACCTGAATACGCTATTTCTTTTGTTGAATTTTGATATTTTAGACGGTATACTTATTGCCAAAGCCCCGGTCACATAGGGCCATGGAAGCAACACGATTCAACATGACTCTTTGTTCGGAGGCAGTTAACTGTGAATTAAAAAAGAGTTGTGTTGAATCGTGTTGCTTCCGGGGTCATATGTGACTGGGGCCATTAACTCAAATTCGGATGGAGCTGAAGAATAATACCCGGAGAGAGCTGACCATTTTTTAACCCAAGGCGTGATATACCCTAATATTGAACGCTGTTTTTGCTGAATTTTATAGTTTAGAATGTACTAAACTCAAATTCGGAGTGAGCCGAAAGGGTAGGGAGGGGGTCGGGGCTGGGTATTATGCTTGCATTCATTTTACTGAAAAACTGATTTTGTAGCTGACTCACTCTCGGACAGGTTTCCGATGATGGAGATATTTTAACGTCATATGATACCATTTTAAGGCATAAATTCCGTCAATTGTGTTCATTGTAACAAATATATATTTGTTAGATAAATTGTACACCACATTAAGACCCCGATCACATAGAGGCCCGGAATCGGCACAATTCAACACGACTCTTTGTTCTGAGGTACTTAACTGTGAATTAACAAAAGGTCGCGTTGAATCATGTCACTTCCGGGCCTCTATAGTGACCGGGGCCTAAACCCTGGTCACATATGACCCCGGAAGAAGCACGATTCAGCACGACTCTTTGTTCTGAGGCAGTTAACTGTGAATTAACAAAAAGTCGCGTTGGATCATGTTGCTTCTGGGCCTCTATGTGACCGGGGCATTACATCAAAATTATTTTATGAATAACATGTTACATGGGAGGATCACTGCTTACATACAATTTTCATATCTTTTGTAATATTAGTTATTGTAATATTAGTTATTTATCATATGACTGTATTATTATCAAAGGAATTGAAAAATAACATAAATGATTTGATTTGATTTGAATATCAAACGAGATCTCCATGTATGACATCAACGAGTATTCCAACGCTACAATTGAAAGAAAGGATGCCCATAGCAGGTGGAATTGAACACTTTGAAAATTCAAATCTTTTGAACTGATTATCAGATTTTGCTCATGTTCTCAAAGTTTGTTTATCTTATTTTTCTTCATTTCAATTTCAAGATTAAATTCCCCTTTTAATTCAGTTCAGTTTTTTTTCTATATACAATTCAATACTTTTGTATACAGACATAGTGAAATGAAATATAAAAGACGAGAGAGAGAGAGAGAGAGAGGGGGGGGGGGGGGGGGGGGGGCTAGCGCCCCAAAGCTATGGGGTGCCCGGCCTCTCCATCACCCCTTGGCCACGCGCCTGTTTAAAGAGGTATCTAATTTCTAATTAACGGGTTTGTATGGGGAAATAACTGTGAATCTACTTTTGAAAATACGATCAGTGTATTCGCCCCAAAGAGCTTTTTATATTAGTTCTTTGTCAATGAATGAATTGAAACGATAAAATCGGACAATATTAAGAACGTTATGAATATTTGAAAAACGTTTAATGATAATCCAAATTATAATTTTAGTTAATTGTAAACTTTACAAAAAGGTCAGTTGACATGACATATTTAGACATTTCTATAAATTGGTTTATATTGTATTCTTAAACCGTTCCTTTTTTAAATTCTTTAACAAATCACTTTATATTTGTTGATGAATTAACATGAACACAGCAACAGTTCTTTTTAAAGACCAGAGCTTGAGCAAAATCAACCAGGCTTCAATCGAGGGCTTGATATACATATACATGTAGCATAAATACAGATAACTGAATGTCGAATTCCCTCTCGTTACCATTATAAAAAGCACTAAATATTATTTGTCGGCCCCCTCCCAAGATGGTATCAATGCAGGGGGTGGAAATATGATCACAATGATGATGACGACATGTTGTGTGCCGTTGTCTCGTTTCACTTCATTGATTTACACGGTTTACCTATGTACCTGACAAAAATAGATCCTACATCGGTGCATAAAATCGCCTATAAGTGTTCAAGAACCTGTATCCAGTTAAAAAATTATGTATGACATGCTTAGATAACTAATGAAAGATAGACCTGGGTATACTTTTATGCACATCCTATCAATTATATTGCATAAATCGGGCCGAAAACACCTAATAGTGCGATCACTTTTCAACAGAATTTGCCGGTATCACTAATTTATTCTCCAATCAGCACTGCCATTGTTCATTGAATCTGCGCCTCCTATGAATTCTTTTCAACCCCCGCTTATCATGCTTGTACGCGCTATTCATCACGATCGCTTCATTATTTACTTTACATTCTTGACAGATTATCTTCCTCTGTCATTTCTACCATGCATAAATTACGACGGCTCGTTTCAAGAGTGAAACTCAAATTTAAAATTTAAATCACATTTTAAGGAATTTTATTTGACAGAGTATCATAAATGTTAATTATACCAACTCTTTCACTATCTGAGCTCATCCTTCTTCAATTTTCAGACACATACAAGCTTTAATTTTTGTGTTCTTAGCGATTTTGTGTATCAATGTAGGGACTATTTTCGTCATACATACGTAAACTGTGTAAATCACTGAAATGAATTTGGACAGCGACACACAACATGTCGTCATCAAGTTTTTCCTCCCCCGCAAAGTTATTGATCCCGGCCGTGTTTGGGAGGGGGTGGACAACAAGTTTTAACATGAATTTGTGCAATAGCGAAGTTGAATGTAATTTTCAATTATCTGTATCTGTATTCTCCGTCAACTTAGTTCTCGATTGAGGCATACTTTAGGCATTTGCGAATTCGGTCAAGCTGAGGACTTTAAGCCCTCAATTGATGAAGGTTCTCATCTAAAGTGGAATGAATATATGCTTTAATGTCAATTTCGGACTTCTACTCACATTATCATAACAGTTTTTGCACACGATTGGACATACTCTTTAATTAAGTAAAATACTCAATTGCTTTTTAATTTGTTTAACACCTTAACAAAATAAATGTTTCTTATCAAAGATAGGCCTACTGTTTATTAGAAGCATTTGTTTCAATATAATTTCGTTTTGTCTTCTTTATAGACATAATTTCAAATATTAATGTCTATTTTATTCATACCGTTTCCTTCAGACAACACAAGACAATAAGTTTTTACTTCCAACCGAGCAAAATGTTTTTCCATGATACTTGATCTATTCAAGGAATTCCCTGATTCTTCAAAGATTTTTTTTCCACTTCAATGATTTTTTTCCACTCCAAAATATCCATTTCTTTGGGGTCCTTTGTTAGACTGTTTAGTTGGACTTCTACGAAGAATAGAGCTTCCTGCATGCCTCTTATCAGTATTAATTTATTATGTACCGTATCATCTTGACTACAATCACACTTTAACATAACTTTCTTGACAAGCGCCTCTCTGGTACAAAATAATCAAGTAAATGAATAGTGATATTAAGATAATCTTAATTACAATGACCTGCCTACTTTTATATATATTCATGATTTTTAATTATATCAACCGAGATATAGAGTTGACCTGTAAGCATGGATTAATAGGCGGGTTTACTAATAGATGCAAATTTTATACATACATCCAACACAAAGGTTGTTCTTGACAACTCGAAAGCTTGCCTGAGGCTTGCCCGACATAGCAACAAGTAATGTATGCAAACTGGAATCCAAGTATTGTGGTCTTATTGTTATCAACCGGTCTATGGAATACCACGTAACTAAGTTAAACGCACATAAATTTTAATATATAAGTAAACCCGCCTATTCACATGTAGGTTCCTGATCTCATTTAGTCGTTATATTGCCATTGATCAATTGATTTCACGGATCGTTAAATTCTCATCATGGATGGACACAAACATCTATGACATTGAAACAAATATATTGACATTTTAAGCAGGTTAAGTGTGCAATATTGTATTGTAATTCTTCCATAGGCTTCTCGCTACAATTTCCTTTAAAGGTCCTTGTGTGTTTTTTTTTTTGTTGTTGTCGATTCTATAAATTATGGTAGATCGAGCCGTATCAATGACTAGTCATCCGAAAATATTTTGACAAATCGTTTTTAACATAGTGATGAATAGAGGGGGGGGGGGGGGGGGTTATTCCCTATTTCGTGAATCATTTTATCGAGATTAAATAGTGTATAATTTTCCATTTGTGTTTTGCGGCACAACTTGTCTTCGAACGGCATGATTTAAAATCCGGAAAAGAGGAATTTACCCCCTACTTTCTTTTGTTCTGAAAAGTTTTATTCTATTCAAACGGGGATCCACGAGGGGGAGCTGGCAGCAGCCCCTAAATGGGGCCGCATTAACCATTGTTCTCTATGTAGATTTCATTTCTCCCCTCGCCCTTTTGGCGAAGGGGTGTTGGCCGACTGAAAATAAGGTTTTTGGGGGATCAGAAGAGCGGGAATATCAAACTTTCGTCGCCATTGCTTGCATACTCGCCCCTGTCATTTGCTTCACAAAAAGAAAGAATGCGTCGTATTTTATTATTAATCTATTGTTGGGCATCTGCATTTACACGAGGAAAGTTTATTCAACAGACAAAGGAATTGACGCTGCCATGGAATGCTGTTTTTTTTTTTTTGTTTCAATAAGTGTGGGATCACTACTATTAAAGGGGTTTGAAACCCCAAAAATAATGTAACTTATTATTTGAATATAATATATTAAACATGATATAAAGCGAAGAATTGGGGGATAAATAACTATTTCCTGAGCCAAAATGTCGTATGCTAGCCAGCAATACCTGTGGGTCTCCATTTTGTTTTTCTCCAATACAAACGTTCTTCATAGAACTATAAACTTAGAATTTGAAGAAAAATGCACTTCACATACAACTCATCATAATTATATTTAAATATCTTAATACTGGTATGGATTTATTTTAAAAACACCGTTGTGTTCACAATGATTATTTATTCTGAGCATGGCCATGGCATTTTGCGGAGTAGAATTCAAGTTTCCTTGTTACAAAAGAAATGGAAGAGAGGAGTCTGTAGTTGGCTATTTCAATCCATGGCCGCAACTTTGTATAGCGTTAAATAGTTATGCTTAACTTTTATTTATATATAATACACACTGCCGAGTTTTGTTATCTAACACGCCAGACAAAAATAATAACACTTGACACAAGTTATTGCGGTTTCCGTGGTTTTACTTCGTTCGAAAAGTATTTCAAAAGCATGGCCAAAATGTATTCCAGAAACAAATGACGAAAAACTTTTGATACGAGAATTAGTCTCTCAATCATAGATAATCGAAAAAACGAACATTTTAATTGAAACGTAAGTAATAAAACAGTGCATGCAAGCAAATTAGATGACTTCCTGAGATACGAGTTTGAAAATGTTTTGGTCAGAATGAAAAAATTCCTCAGCTTCTAAATATATGAATCCATCCACATTCAGGGTAAAGACACCAGTTTACCCTGTTGGCCAAAATGTG
>BQKZ01001361.1:81134-103574 GCA_036244855.1 Temnopleurus reevesii
GGGGGCTTTAGGGCGCCAGTCCCCCGGGTCAGAGCTAGGGGGCGCCAAAATTTGACGGTCAAAGGTCCCAAAAGGGGGCGCCAAATCGCTGAAAGAGGGCGCCAAATTGCTGATAAGGGGCGGGGTGGCAAATTTCTGGTGTAGACCTTCTTTTTTTTTTGCTTGACAGCTCAGCCTTGAGGGTGGAGGGGCTCCAAATTAGTCCTCAGCCCTCCGGGTATCAAATCCTGGGCGGACGCATAATATCAGAATGACAATTTATTAATCTGGCAATTTTGCAAATTATCAAATTTGTAATCTGACAATCTGGATCAATAAAGCCTAAATAGTTCAAAATATAATATGGTATAACAAGAATAATCATCAATTTTCTTCAAAAAAGCTGCGTGTCCATTTTCATTAAAAGTGGATGGTAGAAATGGAAGTTATTGGTGTTATTCATTTGTTATTATTCAAATGCAAATTAGATTAACATACTCCATAACGAGATAATTTACATTGCCGATCTTGTGACTCAATGTATATACGGTACGTGTTCAAATTGATAAAGGAATTGATATTGATCCAGCCCAATTTCAATTACAAGTGCCTCATGCATAACAGTGGCAACATATTTATCAACTTTATAATGCGTAATACCGGTATAATGAAAAAAAGTATTGAGGTGACAAAAATCAGTATTGCAGAACCCTATAATTGTTAGAGATTTGAAACGGGCGAGGATCAATGTACTTTAATTTTTAAAAGTTACATAAAAATACCTCATCTTCTATAACAAAGTTTTATTAATGAATTTGCTAAGCCATTATAAAATTTATGTCGTAATTTTTGTTTCAACATTATGGGTTTATTAGCAAACTTATTTTGAAATAAAGTTTGATGATATTAAAATAAAATTTATTTAATCATTCGAGATACACTATTATTATGTCATCATCGAAAAAAAATCGTGAAGGGGAACCCACTCCTCGAGTTATCGCTCTCATTGAATGATTAATAATCAGATGAACAAACAAAAATATCAACAAATTTGGACAATCCGCTCAAACTTATGACTTTTCAATTTCTCAAGGATATCACTCCTCCCTGCAGCTGATGGGGATTATTGCGACCGGTAACTTTGATGGGATCTGTGACGTCATGTTGGACAACTCATTCTGTATACCAAATTTCACATTTTCCTCTCTTTTCATATCAGCCAACAAAATATCTGTTGTCATATTGGGTAAAGCAGACCTTTATCAATTATGCATGTATTTTGGAAATTCTGATCATGAACCCTTTTTCTAAATTTTGAATTAATCCATTAACATGATTAAAAACTTATTATATAAATTGAATAAGAAATTGTCCGCTCATACATCACATATTCTGTTAAAACTTGCCAACCGGATGGACCCACATCATCAACCAGGATAGTGATATCATCGGAAAGTTGAAATTCATACGTTTTGGAAGAGTTGTCCGATTCATTTTTTGATAAAATTTGCATTATTTATTTATGTGAATTTCTTTATGCAAAAAGAATGAAACTGGGTTTTGGGCCAAGACAAGCAGCATTGACTGCTGGTTGATCTCATCTTCTGTTTGTCTTTTTTTCTGAAAATAATCACAACAAGATTTGGACAAAATAATGTGAATTGAACGATACAATGATTCCAACTTCTTCTTCTGCTTCTTCTTCTTCTTCTTCTTCTCCTTGAGTTCCTGCAGTCTTGGAGAAATGTACACAGATGGAGTGTACAGGTAATTTGGGTAGTACAAACACGAGGTGCAGGAACATATGACTAAGGTCAACAGCTTAGTCGTTTATGATGTATGTCAGTTAGGTATTGACAGGTAATGTCATACAACTCTTTACTGTCCACATCTAGCTTATTCTGTCCTAGGACACCAAGCAAGATAAGACGGGTGACAGAGACAGGAGTTTCCGTAGGAGAAAGTCTATCAAGGTAGAGCCTCACATCTGTAGAGAAATAAAATAGAGACTTCCTTCTTTCTTCTGAATACATGGTGCACTCCCCAATAATGTGTTCGACAGTCTCACTAGCTAATTTGCAGGCAGTGCAAAGTGGATCCAACACATCCTTCGTGATTTGACATAGTCTGGGTTTGGTGAGGTAGGTGTGGATGAGAAATTGTTCCTTGATGGTGAGGCATATACACAACGATGTGTACCATGAACATTGGTTTAAGGTCACTACAATCATAAACAAAATTAGACTAAAACAAAAGCACTCACAGCAAACACGGACACAGCAAAAGACAAACAGATACCGCCCAAAGAGAAAAGAAAAAGGAAAATCCACACAAAAATGACAAAAAACAAAACAAAAACAAAAAACAAGACAAAAATAGAGATAACCCAGTGCAAATAGTGCCATGAAAATCTCCAACCTTCTTTGTATGCAACCAATATTTATTCCTCAAGCATTTTGTCCGGGAAAAATAATGTTTAAAGAGAAACACACATCGTCACTCTTATTGCATTGTACCAACTATACCGCTTTTATTGAAATTATGAAAATGTAAATTCTGTGTAAATATATTGTGACATCTATTTACAAGTCTGAGTAACTCATAGGTCTGAGTATATATCACTTCATCTAAAAAAATTACATTTTAAAGAAACATACCGTTATGTTAATGTACACTGGAAACGTATAGTTAGACAAGACGATCCAATCTGCAAGAAAGGTCTATTTTACTGGATTTATAAGGTCGATTACATGAGCTTAATCCAGCATGTTCGGCCAGCATATTGTTAGTCTAGGGATTGGCACGGTCATGCTGGACTAACATAAAGTTAGTTACATGACTAATTATAATAATAATGAACGGCTTTTATATAGCGCTTATCTGCTTATCAACTCTTCATGAGAATTCCCTAAGCGCTCTACAATTGCAGCATTATTACCCTGGCTTTAGCCCGGCATACACCATGCAGCGCACTTGGCGTTTCAAGGAATAAATATTCCTACCAGGTACCCATTCACCTCACCTGGGTTGAGTGCAGCACAATGTGGATGAATTTCTTGCTGAAGGAAATTAACACCATGGGTGGGACTCGAACCTACGACCCTCTAGTTGAAAGGCGAAAGTCATTACCACTACACCACGGCGCCACCACCACTAACAAAATGCTAGTCAATCATGTTATACAATTTGGGCAGTCACACCAATAGGCTGATCACACCCTGCGGTCAAGCTGAATTATTTTAGATTTGTAGTATCAACTATAATGATTTTTTTTTGTTTAATTAATGAATTTGTACAATTTAGATTGGGAAAATGACCTTCAAATATTAAATTTCAACGAAATAAGAAGTGATCTTTACAAATTTCTAGATGCGATTGAGAGCAGTGTGGGAACAGCCTGTTGGTATGACTGCCAACATAATAACTGCCCTATAAGTATTTAATTCAACTTTATTTGTCTCGTAAGTTGGTGCAGATTGGATCGTCTGGACTAGTTTAGGTTTTGAGTGTAATCCGAATCATCCACAATTTAAATTCTGAGTAACAAATACCGCGGCGACATTCGAGAAGTTTCACCGAGTACAAATTTATGCCTATCATACATTACGGTGCTTGTGCAAAATACAACATAACGAAAGAAAAAAAAAACTTTCGCCTTTGGAGATTAAAAAAGAATACTTTTACAACTTTTTGAAGACTTAAAGATTCTCTGTGATGCATGTTAAATTATGCATAACCTGTTCGTTCATTTTGATGTTCGTGGGTAATTAAGTTTGTTAGAGAATTGGACAATATTGATTCCAAATTTTGTGACTGAACATTGTTCATTCAAAATGTTATGCAAAGTTCATAGGCGGGAGGGGATGATTACTTTGTGGTTGTGTTTATAGAAAACATGTAATAATATACATGTATATACAAATGAATGACCAGCATTCTGTGCAATATTAAATCCACATAACAACTACAGATTTAAGCAAAATATACAATTTTCTTAACCATATACATAAACTAGATATATATGTTACAACATAAATATAATCCTTAAACTGTAAAAGATCATCAACATTTCCATTTTTCAGACATTCAATAATTTGAGATAATTCTTTAGAAAAGAAAGAACAGTTAATCAATCAGATTAAGAAAACACGACATTTGAGTAGAATTGCGGCCATACTATTTTGAGCAAGTTCAATAAGTGATTATTAAACGCAAATATTGACCTATCCACACTAAAGAAAGTCAAATTATAGCTTATCTCAGGCCAGCCTGCCAGCAGAGAAGCAAGACATTTCTGCAAAAAAGAATTAATATAAGCCTTAACGGGCCCATAACTCTAATTTTGTTTTATTGGGGGGATGCAAATTTGGTAAGAGTGAACCCTTTGGGGTCGTCAATTGTTTGGTAAGCCGAAAAAAAGAAGAAGATAAAAAGAAGCTTCAGGATTTATTTCCTGGGGATGCTCCAACAATAAAAAAACACACAAAAAAAGGGGGAAAAAGACCCCAAAATAACAACCTTAAAAAACCACAACAATCTAGAATGCAGTGTCTTCATCTGCCGCGCCTTTAGCATCTCCAAACCTTATGTCTGACACTGAAGATGGAATGTTGCTCCTCAGATGTGGCCCCCACTCCCTTCAAAGAATAAAAAAAATAATGATAATAACATTAAAAATAATATTAATGATAATAATGGTAATTATAATGATTAAATGAATAATGATAATAATAATAATAACAATACTAATAAAAATTATGATAATAATAATGAGAACAATAATAATTATAATAATAGTAATAATAGTGATAACAATTATGATAATAATAATATTAATAATAATGATAATAACAACAAAAATAATAGTAATGATACTACTATAACTACTCCTACTACTAATGATAATGATAATACACAACATTAATATATCACTTGATACGAAGTGTTTCTAAGCGCTGGCTATAGCATGGCTCCCATATGGTGCACACTGCATTCAAGGAATTTCTTTCTACCGGTACCCATTCATCCCACTTGGGTTGAGTGGAGTACATTGTGGATACATTTTTTGCTGACGGAAATTGACGACATGGATGGGATTCAAATACCAGTATATGCACTCATCATTCTTGAAAATGTACAATAACTGAACAAATTTTGATCTGTGCCAAAAATATTTGACTTGCTCGTTTTAAGGAATCCAATTTGTCTCATTTTTAATTTTTGGTGAAGAATGATAGATGAAGACATGTGCAAGCGTAGAACGGTTGCGACATTTTGACTACTATTATACTCCTTGTCTTCCTCAAGCAATAGAAATATATGGCGTTTTAGAAATCATAGCAATAGTGTAGGCCTAATGCTCATGGGCACCTTTCCCAGCTATTCAGGACAGGAATTATTTTTCAACAAATTTAATCACTACTCCTTTTCTAAATTGGGAACACTAAAATTCTAAATTCTCTTTTTAGAACGTCCCAATGAATAGTTATGTTATTATTTGTCACAAAGAGTGTTGACAAACTAAAAGTTGCCAATTTGCATGGAAAATAGTGATTTTCAAATGATGTCTGCATCGACAATTAGTGATTATTTTCATTTGAAAAACTCTCTGCGTCTAGCGGCAAATAGTGACAAAATAAAAATGGTCAAATTTAGTGAAGAATTATTTTATCTTTCTGCTTATGCATCTGGTATATTGTTAGAGAGCTACATCAAAAGATATTGAACCAAACACAAAACGTGTTCTCTCGTCCTGGTAGAGTTAAACGGAGCAGCGTGGCGTCTGCTCACAGAAGAATAAAATTGAAAATTGAAATCGAAGATTGAAATTGAAAATTGAAGTTCGAAATAAAAAATTGAAATTGAAAATTGAAAATTGAATTTTGAAACTATATTTTGCTTTCGTATGTATCATCACTACGCTTCGTGTATTTGCCAAAACTAATGTCACCGTACTCGTATGAAATTTGAAATCGACAATTGAAATTGAAATTTTAAATGTAAAATTAACAATTGAAATTTGAAATCGAAAATTGAAATCGAAGATTGAAATCGAAAATTGAAACTATATCTTGCTTTCGTATGTATCATCAGTACGCTTCATGTATTTGGCAAAACTATTATCACCGTACTCGTATGAGATTTGAAATAGACAATTGAAATTGAAATTTAAATGTAAAATTAACAATTGAAATTTGAAATCGAAAATTGAAATCGGAGATTGAAATCGAAAATTGAAATCGAAAATTGAAACTGAAAATTGAAACTATATCTTGCTTTCGTATGTATCATCAGTACGCTTCGTGTATTTGGCAAAACTAGTATCACCGTACTCGTATGAAATTTGAAATCGAAAATTTAAATTAAAAATTGAAATCGAAGATTGAAATCGAAAATTGAAACTGAAAATTGAAACTATATCTTGCTTTCGTATGTATCATCAGTACGCTTGGTGTATTTGCCAAAACTAATATCACCGTACTCGTATGAAATTTGAAATCGAAAATTGAAGTTGAAAATTTAAATGTAAAATGTAAAATTGAAAAATTGAAATCGAAAATTGAAAATTGAAAATTGACAATTGAAAATTGAGCTCGAAAATTGAAATTGAAAATCGAATTTAAATTTCATATTGTAAATTGGAACTATATTTTGCTTTCGTATGTATCATCAGTACGCTTGGTGTATTTGCCAAAATTAATATCACCGTACGTATATGTTGGATTCTGATGTGAAGCTCCCATGGATGATGACATTGATGCTTCGTTGCTTAGTCCACTGACGATGCTTTCCCCTACACTGCTCTGCTTTCTTGACTTGGTAGAGAAGAATTTTGAGAAAGTTGTCCTGCTGTCAGAGAGGGAGGAGGAGGAGTATCGTCTGCTCCCGTTGTACCTGCGATGGTGCCAAAACAAATTGAATTATGACAGATGGGGTCCAGAAATTGTGCCAGATCGGGTCGAATGGGAAAAAAGGGTGACGAACCAACGTTGGCATGCGGGCATTTATAGCAAAATGCTCCTAAATGATAATAAATAATAATAATAATAATAATTTGCATTTATAAAGCGCATTTTCGTAAGACTCAAAGTACATTTTAGGGAAGGTAGAAGAAAATAATACAGAACAAGCAAACAAATGCATACATGTATAGAAATAACAAAATGAGAATAACTAGATTACAAACAAGTAAGTAATCATATAAATTATGGAACGGTCTTAAATTTTTTGTCAAGACAGCTATTTCTCTTGCAACATTAAAAAGTTCCTAAAAATTAACATTTTCGAGTAAATTCCCTCTTGCCAGCATTTTCCTCATTATTATTACTGCTTCTATCGCTATCGCTATGTCTACTGTATATTTTGTTATGTGAATTGTATAAACGCTTTGTACCATCCTTTTGAAGAGGCACTATAAATATGAATACCGTATTAAAATGTAAAAACAATGCAAAATCTGTCTGACAAGCAAAAGGCCTTGCATTACCTTTTTCAGGAGAGCTGATAAGCCCGCCCCCGCCTCACTTATAGCTGTTTTACCACCCCTTCGTCAACAGAAAATGG
The DNA here is from genome assembly GCA_036244855.1 of Temnopleurus reevesii. Taxonomy (NCBI): domain Eukaryota; kingdom Metazoa; phylum Echinodermata; class Echinoidea; order Temnopleuroida; family Temnopleuridae; genus Temnopleurus; species Temnopleurus reevesii. The sequence continues at coordinate 88,677 of BQKZ01001361.1, forward strand.
AAGAAATTATATCTTCATCCCGAGGGAACATTTGCTATTTTGTCATCATCAATATCATTTGACCTAGATGCAAAATTGTGACTAGATTCAATAAGATTACAACAGATTTTCTCTAATTATGATAAATTAGAGCCCTCAAGGATAGCAGTTTTAATAACTGATGAGGCTACCCTGAATAAATAAAACTGAAAATATATAAATAAATAAATAAATAAATACATAAATAAACAAATAAATAAATGATTCATGCTAGATGCAAGAATGGTTAAATTATGGCATAAAGAATAATAATGCCAGATTTTTCAACTATGCTTACCTTGCTCCATCATCCCCACACCACGAGCATGTAAGACCCCACTGGCGGCGGACTACGGGTTTGCGGAGACAATAGAGGATGAAGAGGAAGAGGCCTTGGAACGAGTTGAAGATGATGAATAGTGGCTGGACAACCTGTGACAAGGAGTAATAGGTATTTAAATTTGTTCAGTTTCTTAATTCCCTTGTCATTATTATTTGTCACCATTATACAGCATTGGTACACAATTTACTTTAAATTCCTTTACTTTCGAAATGCATTGCTATTATTCTCGTTATTTTTAAGAATGAACGAGAACAGATTTGCACGACAAATGAATTGGGGATACATAGCTCCATTATTTCTATTTAAAGTCGTATTTGTATGTATATGTGTATGTGTGTGATTTGTGTGCGTTTGTTTGTGTGGGGGGGGGGTATAGGTGTTTGTGACCGGCATCTTGATAAAGTTAATAATTTGTTTGATATAACTTCGATGTATATGCGTAAGAGTGTATGTGCGTGTGAGTCCATTAAAATGATCCGTGAAATGTGTAAATGGTTAGCCGAGAGAAGGCTTCAACTGACCCACGCAAAGCTCTAGCAACAGTACGATTATCATATTACTCTGGAATACGTTCAATCGTCTCGTGTGTGTGTGTGTGTGTATGTGTGCGTGGGTGAGTGAGTGTGCCATCTAGCAAAATAACTTGATAAAGGCGTGTAAACTCACCTGAGAGAAGGCCTCAATTAGGAAGAGATATCCAGTAACCCACGTAAGACTTAGTAACAGTACGATGGTGCATGTGTGTGTGTGTGTGTGTGTGTGTGTGTGTGTGTATGTGTGCGTGGATGAGTGAGTGTGCCATCTAGCAAAATAACTTGATAAACTCAACTGAGAGAAAGCCTCAATTAGCAAGAGATAACCAGTAACCCACGAAAGACTTAGCAACAGTACGATGGTGATTATGTGTGTGTATGTGCGTGTGTGGGTTTGGGTAAGTAAGTGAGTGTTCTATCTAGCAAAATGACCTGTTAAAGGCATGTAAACTCACCTGAGGGAAGGCCTCAATTAGCAAGAGATATCACGTAACCCATGTGTGTGTACGTGTGTGTGAGTGGGACAGTTAGTGTTCTATCTACCAAAAGGACATGTGCGAGGCACCTGAGAGAAGGCCTCAATTAGCAAGAGATATCCAGTAACCCACGTAAGACTTAGCAACAGTACGATGGTGATTATGTGTGTGTGTGTGTGTATGTGTGCGTGGGTAAGTGAGTGTGCCATCTAGCAAAATAACTTGATAAAGTTACCTGAGAGAAGGCCTCAATTAGCAAGAGATATCCCGTAACCCACGTAAGACCTAGCAACAGTACAATGGTGTATGTGTGTGTGTATGTGCGTGTGTGGAGTTGGGTAAGTAAGTGAGTGCAATATCTAGCAAAATGACCTGTTAAAGGCATGTAAACTCACCTGAGAGAAAGCCTCAATTAGCAAGAGATATCCAGTAACCCATGTGTGTGTACGTGTGTGTGAGTGGGACAGTGAGTGTTCTATCTACCAAAAGGACATGTGCGAAGCATGTTAATTCACCTGAGAGAAGGCCTCAATTAGCAAAAGATATCCCGTAACCCATGTAAGACCTAGCAACAGTACGATGGTGATTGCGTTCTGAATACGTTCAACCGTCTCCTGACGTTCGCCTTCTTTATCCTTCTTGAGCTTCCCGCTGATTTGGGCCGACTTCGAGAGCTGTCTGATGACGAGGATGAAGATGACGAGGTTGATGAGTAGGACGATGGCCACGGGGATCAGAAGACCTCCGACTTGAGACCAGAGACGAAGGAAGCAGCTGAAAAATAAAAGAGCATTTGGAAATTTATATGGTAAACGCCCAATTTTTCAACTTCTCGGTGATGCTGAGTTTTTACTCTCAAATTATTACGAAGGTCACGAATTTCCTCCCTTTTCCACAACGCGTGAATATTAACAGCATTACCTTAAAACGGTTCTCAAAAAGTATGAAGTATAATCTATAATAATATTAAGAAAGTAAATTAATATAATAAATGTCTGTCTATCGTGGAATAAAAAATGTATACATCGAAAGTTCCATCAAGCAAATGCAAAACCAAATACATGGGATTTTAGTTTTGTTGTTTATATTTTCATTGTTACATAAGTTGCCAAAACTGTAAGATACTTCTTTCTAAAAATCATAAATGATTAAATAATTATATAAATGAATAAATAAATGAATAAACAGAAGGACCCAAGGTAAATGCAATCTTTAGTATTCAATTTAAATTCAATTCAAAATTACATTTATTTATTTCCTTCAACAACAAATATAAATCAATGCTGTACAGTATAGCAATTTACAATTGTAATCAAATTATAGGGTAATTAGAACATAAATCATCATCATATACTTCTATTGTCGATAACAGCGTAACTTACATTTCTTCTCTGGCGTAATTGTTATTCGCAATTCCACCAGTCACTATAACTATGATAGCTGGAATACCTGAAACAAGAAGGAATTTTTTTAAAATAAAAACTACATTTTTAACCAGTTCGTATGGACAAAAACGAATAAACATGATTGACTTTAAAGAGCTCTGAAAGAGATCTATTCACATTGTGCTGCTCTCTACCCAGGTGTAATAAGGGACTGATTTGAAGTGACCACAAACTAACTAATCTAGCATTGAGCGCCTGGGAGCTCCCATAAGCTGGAATGCGCTAAAGGGAGTAGACAATGTACATGAATTGTATGCTTGCAAGCCCAAGTGAAGGGGAGGTGAGAAAGCCATGTAGAAGACTAAAGGTAAACATAGGTGACCCATGCAAGAAAAGAGTGGATAAAATATAGAAAGAAAACGAAAGGAGAAGTAAATAAATAGGTAAAGACAATGGTGTGGAAAACCAACAGAAAAAACTCGGAAAGGGGGGAGGGGGGGGGGGGGAAAGAAAGAAGAAAAAGGAAAGAGGTAGGAAAGAGAAAAGTGAACAGTTTGCAGAATGCCAACAGTGAAAAACATATTGGGGTGATATAACAAACAAAACAAAAAATAGATTACAGGGGGGAAGGAAAAAGGCAGAAATTTGTAAGCAAAAACCAAAGTTAGTCGTTGCCCTCTTGGATGTTGAGGCCGTGAGGTTGAATGGTGAGAAGACGTCTCATCCAGAGTTTCTCCCTGCTCATGCGGACAGTATCGGGACGTGTACTTAAGGATTCAATGCCCTGTAGAATCATGTCCGAGATAGAATGGTTAGGGAGGTTGAAATGGTTACCAACCGGGGTGTCGAGCTTGGCAGTGGTGATGGTGGATCGGTGCCCATAGAAACGTTTCTTGAGCGTGGTCTTGGTTTTGGCGTAGTCTTGGCGTAGTGGTGATATGGTTGGTACCCTTCTTGACGGTGACATCTAGAAAATTCGCCTGCTGTTGTGAGAAATCAGAGGTGAATTTGATGGTCCTGTGGAAGGAATTAAGGTGATCAATGAAAGTATGGAGGCTCTCTTCCTCCCTGGTCCAGATGAAGAAGACATCATCGATGTAGCGCCACCAAATCCAAGGACGACAGGGTGCTGAATCTAAAATCCGCTGTTCAAGCTGGGTCATAGAGAGACAAGCATAGGAAGGAGCCATACGAGTGCCCATAGCCGTGCAGGAAACCTGTAGATAGTGTTTGTCCATGAAAGTGAAATTGTTCTTAGTGAGAACATGTGTCATTAGGGATCTGATGTCGGGTATAGGAGGGTTGGAGTGACCACTGCGAGATAAAGCCTCACAAGATGCTGGGATACCTTCTGCATGGGGAATGTTAGTGTAGAGAGAAGAAACATCAAAAGAGCCGATGATTGCAGTGTCGGGAATCTGGTCCTTGATGGTGTTGAGTTTCCTGAGGAAGTCCGGAGTATCATGAATATAGGAAGGAGCAAGTGAGACGAGAGGTTTGAGAAAGTGATCAACATAGAGGGAAATGTTCTCTGTAGGGGAGCCGTTACCAGAGAGGCTGGGTCGACCAGGGTTTCCAGGCTTGTGGATCTTGGGAAGGAGATAGAAACGAGCAGCTTTAGTGTTAATATATCTTAGTCAGAAAATATCTTAGTCAGAAAATGGCGATTAGGGCAATTACTTCAGTCCACTTAGATCAGCATCCAAACCTATTTATCAAAACCTGGGAATATTAAACATATTTCAGTTACACGAATTTCTAATACTTTCCTTCATCAAAGACCAAATACACAAAAGATTACCACATTCTTTAACAGATAACAGATATAGGACAAATATAGTACAAGAGGTAAAGAAACTACCTTGCTATATTTGTCAAAATGTAAGACAAGGCAAGGACAATTTTGTATTTCATTTGAAGGATCAACATTTTGGAATATCCTACCTGATCGTGATATCAGAACGATCTCCTCTAGAAGTAATTTTCGTAGTCGGCTCTTCATGTTTCTCCAGTCAAGGACATTATGACGTGAAATATAACGTCACATTCCAGACTGAGATATGGATAATTAACTTAAGTTGGTTTACAAAAAGATATATATGAATATTTAATCATAATTGTCTTATAATTGCATTATATAGAGTTTTTCTTTTCATTTTTTCCATGCATGTTTCATTTTTGTTATTTTTAAATCAAAAGTTTACCACCAGTATCTAAATTATTACCTTTAATAGTTCATGTAATATGTATTTTGAATGTTGTAACTCAGGTTATAAACATTTTGTGTATCCTTTATTTTTTTTCGACTTCCTTGAGAAATGTGAAAAAATATAGTTTTGTTAATTATGAAATTTATTACAAGCATGAATATATATACATGTATTTTTTTTCACATGGAACTAGGCTCGACTAGCACCTGTGCTAACTTCTATAGTTCCAATTAATAGCATAAAATCGTATCCTTTTTTTTTTCTTCTGTTCATGTATAAACACATGTAAGTAATCCACAATTCAATATTGTTAAATTGTTCTTATGCAATTTGCTGTGTTTATGAACTTAGTCATGTTGTATCATTGTACAACTGTTGATGCTGATGTTGTTAATAAAGTCAATTCAATTCAAATAACTCTATGTTATTGCAGGGCACTCTGGGAGAACAGTTTGTAAAACTGGAGAGGCAACCTTGGGTCAATTATACGAATTATTGTTTTTATTATTATTATTATTATTATTATTATTATTATCATTATCATTCTGCTCAGTATTATCATTATTATCATCATCATTATTATCATCATCATAATAAACATACCCCAAGCAACTAGTCCAGCCTTGATCATGAACCGCGGGATGTAAGTATTAAACACCCGGACAATGACAAGGTAGGTGTTATAGCCTTCAACGCCCATCCATGCGATGGATGAGACGACGAAGAAGTGAATGAGACCGGCAATGAACCCACACACCCTGGGGTCGACGTCGATGATCTCCCGGGCGGTGTCCAGTGCGAGCATGACGATGAAGGAGATGTACAGACCTAGGAGGGTCGCGCACAGACAGATGAAGATCTGGTGCGTCTGACGACTGCGGAGTTTTCTGATGATGAAAAAGACAGGGGAAGATTTTTGAAGTGAGTTAAACCCTTATTTTACCGGGTTGGTGGTTTTCAATTACCCATAGCGTCAAGACTGCGTACCCATTTGTCGTAAATTTGGTTTCAACAGTCGCGTGAGATGTTAGGGGAAAAAATGCCACAATTGCTCAGGGTGCAAAAAAAAACCCATTTTTCCGGTAGATGTAGGGTTAAAACATTACATGAACAAGTAATCCTTACAATTGGAATACAAATGCGACCAAATAATATTGTTTCAACTAAGTCATAGCTTCCTAGAAACAACATACGTGTATATGATTTACTTATTTGTATATCATTAGATTTTCTGGGGTTTTAGATGAATAGCAATGATTGCTATTTGATTTTGAGATACATACATGATTCTTTTATAGAGCGCAAAAATCACGATCACAAAATTAGGGAGGTTACTTCTAATACCAACGTCACTTCATTCTACTATTGTCAGAGATTGAAATAGCGTTTCAATCAATTTTATGGAAATAAATACTCCTTTTTTTTAAAAAAAAAAGACTTACTTATTCCAAAGATAGGTGGCGAGTGAGATCACAAGACATACAATGGAGATACAGCATCCGATGTAGCTGAGGACATTGTAAGTGAACTCATGCGTCTCCTCATGAATATCCTAAGGGGCAAGAAGCAAAAATGTGTAATACATGTAATAAAATCAAATTCTATGTGCATTAGAGTTAGAATTGAAAAATATGTTTTATCATCAGCATCATAACCATTACCGTCATCACCATCTTCACCATCATCATCATCGTCATAGTCATCATCACCATCATCATCATCATCATCATCATTTTCATCATCCCCATCATCGTCACCACCAATACCATTACCATCATCATCATCATCATCATCATCATCATCATCATCATCATTCTCATCATCATGACATTATTATCACCGTCATTGATCATGTGACCATCATCATCATGAACATCATGATGATGATGATCTTCATCATTATGGTCATCATTACCGTCATCATCATCATCATCATCATCATAATCGTCACCATGATCACCATGATCACCATGATCACCATCTACACCACCATCATCACCATCGTCGTCGTAATAATCATCAGCATTACCATTACCACCAATATCACCGCCATCATCGTTATCATCATGATTATCACAATTGCCCTCTTTTTCCTCCTCCTCCTCATTATCAATTCCCTCCTCTCGGTGGATAATCCTTTTTTTAGCAAGAGATTGATGTTTTTAATCTTCAAAGAGTTGGTTTGGTTTGGCTTTATTTTCCGGACAGTAAAAACAACTAAAAATACACAAAAAATCAATAGAAATGAATATACACAAAACTGAAAATATGTACAAAGATAAGTAATTGAAACGACAAAACCACCGTTGGAGCGTTCAATTTAGAGGTCGTGCATAATAAAATCATGTGTCTCACCATTAGAATAGCAAAGTTGGTAAGGTGATCGCACGCACAGGTGTAGACCTCCCTGATGATAGTGCCGGAGCCATTGCCTCAGAAAACACTCTCCAACTCTGAGATATCATCGTCCGCTGGTGTACACCCCTCAGAACCAACCAGACAGCATCCATCTGAGGACCAGTCCCGTCGATCCTCATCCCAGAATACACACGTCTGGTTATCATAGCCGGGCTGAGGGTGAGAGATGAGGGTTGATTATTTTTAGAATCTTAAAATACTGGTATCACTGTGAATATTAGACGGAATATTAGCACATCAGGATTCCATAGCCGGGTTGTTTATGACAGAGGATATTTCAATATTCCTAACATCTGAAGAATCATCACATTAAGGGGGAATTGAAGTTTAAGACAAAATTTCATTTCTTATAATTATATTTCATCAAGAGAGGGCGACCTGAGCTTTTGGTGATTCTAAAACAAAATGCTAAACCAGATCGATCATCACGATCAGTGTTAAAGTCATCAAAGTTACCATAATTATTATCATTATTCGTTTTCTGAATGTCCACAGTCCAATTTTTGTGAATTCACAACCTCTTATATGCCTTCCTCATCCTATGCTATGCATTCATAGTGTCAAAAATATAATGAAAACTATCACGGCCTCGCTGAAAAAAAAAACAGCTTGTAGCTGAGTGCGGGCACAGTATTTGGTTTTTACCGTGAATTAATAAAGTCAATCAACCAACCAACTATTTAAATTACCAAATTAGAGTAGATTTTAAACATCTATGTATTTTCGTTTTTAAAATCAGCCCAAAATGAATAAGTTAAACCTTTGTTTACATCAACAAGAGCTTTGTGCGCAAACACATTAATATCTAATAAATATCTATTGACCAATGTGTGTATTATATCATTTTATGAGCCAACAAAATGTTGTACGGAGCATAAATTATGTATTTTTTGTTTACCACTAAAAGAATTCTTACTTCTAATGCAGTAAATGTGAGGTTGATCGGTTTATCCAGGTTTTCAATCACCATTCCATCGATACTGAGCAATATAACAGGTGTATTTGCTGTCCGGTTCACTTCTGGGTTCTCTGCGCTGAAGTTCATGAGTGAAGGTGAGTAAAACAATGCGGGAGTAGAGAAGAAGTTTGCTATGATGATGATGTTCCCATCACTACCATTGCCTGATGTAGCACCAGAAGTGATGTCAGAAATCTCAGGCGGAATGCTCACCTGTTAGACAAAGATTAAACTTGAAATTAGGTAATCAGAAAAAAAACTTGATTGATATCACCGTTATACGTAAAAGAAAAAAAATATCTCGATAAAATAAACACGACTTCATTGCATAAGACTGTTTGCCACAGAAAACTCTTCCAAACTGCTAGAGATTTTCCCGGTGTAAAACGTATTGCAAAACTGATCTTCCATGGCAAAAGGCTTTATGCGACGTACTCCAAGGTCTGTTAAAAATGATGCCTTATTTCATTTTGTATCCAGATACATCACTTGCAAAAAATCGTTACAAAATATTTTTAAAGTTACGCCCTAACATTGAAATATACAAGATAAAGAAAAAAAAACCGTTTCCGTACGAATAATGGTCTTCCTTTCAGAAAATTGTGTACATTTTCAAAAGCTTTTCCATTAGCCATGGTTATCTAAAATTGAAGTTTTATGACTGTTTTGGTGTGAGTTTTTTATGCTTCATAGGTTAGCTTTTTATATTATGATTCACAATATCTACATTTATTTGATATCTAATCTGGAATTAACTTTTATACACGCGTAGAATAAGGTGCAGTAATGCACCTCGCAAGACTATAGGAGCACCCATTCTTCCTTTTCATCAGTGTGCAAGGTTTTATAACATGTTTTGAAATAGCGGCAGACCCATGCCATAAAGGATCGCTTCATTTGCAAGCATACGATATGAACTGTATATCTGCTCTCATTGAGCAAGCAGAATTATGGTGTTCACCACCACCACCAACATCACCACCACCACCACCACCAGAACAACCACTATTATCAACATCAACACCATCATCATCATCACAATCATCATCATTATCGTCTCATCATCAATCATTAAAATCATCACCATCACCTTCCCTGTCACTAACATTCCCATCACAATCACAACCACCATAACCGTTGACCTCCTCCTCTTCATCCCACCCCCTCCTCATCATCGTCATCATCATGTCCATCATCATCATCCTCATCATCATCACAACAGCTATCACCTCAGCTATGAGACCATCACGCTCCTCTTCGATATCCTCATCTCCTGGTGCCATGACGGCAATGTTTGATGACGTCAGGTCCGATGTACTCTCACTGGTGAGTACGATTACAAGTCCTACACCGACCTCTTCTTGGGGTACTTTTCGGACCTTAAAAAAGAAGGGATTACTTGATAATGCCAATCAACGCAGTATGGCGGTATTATATACTGGATACATTTATCTCTGTTCATTGATTGGTTTAATGAATGTCACATAATTAAAAATGAACCAACTATCTTAGTATCGAAGAACTATTTACGGATCCGTAAATATTATCTTAAGACTATTTACGGATTCTGTCCTAATTTAAACACTCGATGGCGCTCTTCCCAGATACCCGGAATAGTGAGCGATGAATTCTGTGCGATGAACTATGTACGATGAACTCTGTGCACACAGAGTTTGACTATTCAAATTTGATGACTTTTGCCTTTTTTTTAGAGTTTGACTGTTCAAGTGTTATGGTGACTACCAAGTATCATCAAGTGGTAAGTTTGAAATCCATTATTTTATCTTTTTACAAATCAAGTATATAAAACAAATATATACTGTGTTCATTCAAGGGTTTGGATTAAAACTATGGTCCCTCTGTGCCTGCAAAAGTACTATTTGCTTCGGGACTGCGCCCCTCAGCTAATAGTACTTTTGCAGGCACATAGGGCCCATAGTTTTAACCAGAACCTTTCATATAACAGTATATATTTGTATTCTATTTTCTTACTTATCAACTCAATAATGATGTCATTATCACTTGAAAAGAAAAAACAAATATCATAAGCATCCTGGAACATTCTAGTGTCTTCTTTTTGTCTTTCTTCTAAGATTCATTCGTTGTACTCTGTTATCCTTCNGGGATTACTTGATAATGCCAATCAACGCAGTATGGCGGTATTATATACTGGATACATTTATCTCTGTTCATTGATTGGTTTAATGAATGTCACATGATTAAAAATGAACCAACTATCTTAGTATCGAAGAACTATTTACGGATCCGTAAATATTATCTAAAGACTATTTACGGATTCTGTCCTAATTTAAACACTCGATGGCGCTCTTCCCAGATACCCGGAATAGCGAGCGATGAACTCTGTGCGATGAACTCTGTACGATGAACTCTGTGCACACGGAGTTTGACTATTCAAATTTGATGACTTTTGCCTTTTTGAGAGTTTGACTGTTCAAGTGTTATGGTGACTACCAAGTATCATCAAGTGGTAAGTTTGAAATCCATTATGTTATCTTTTTACAAATCAAGTATATATAAAACAAATATATACTGTGTTCATCCAAGGTTTTGGATTAAAACTATGGTCCCTCTGTGGCTGCAAAAGTACTATTTGCTTCGGGACTGCTCCCCTCAGCTAATAGTACTTTTGCAGGCACATCTGGCCCATAGTTTTAACCAGAACCTTTCATAACAGTATATATTTGTATACTATTTTCTTGCTTATCAACTCAATAATGATGTCATTATCACTTGAAAAGAAAAAACAAATATCATAAGCATCCTGGAACATTCTAGTGTCTTCTTTTTGTCTTTCTTCTAAGATTCATTTGTTGTACTTTGTTATCCTTCTTCTATCCTTTCCATGTCCTCCTCATCATCTTCTTCATCTTCGTCTTCTTCCACTTTCTTCTTCTTCTCTTTTCTTTTCTTCTTCTTCTTCTTCTCATCCTTTTTGCTATTGTTAATTTTCCTCCACTTTCCCATTTCTCCTCATATTGGATTCCTTCTCGTTTTCCTTTTATCAGTCTAAATCCGTTTCAATAGTTCTCAGGTTTGAATTTACACAAAATTCTGTATAATGAATTCCGCCCCATCCGTTATATCTTTGAAAATTTAATAATAATTAGATAATCTATATAGCGCAGTTACTATATAGATAAACTCTACTGCGTGGTGATGTTAGGCTCTGTGGATGTTGTTACTCAAATAATGCATAAAAGTACATACTACTATTGAAAAGCTAAGAACTTTTAAACTTTTATTTGTGTTTACCTGAACTGCAATGTTTTCTTCTGCAGCGTCAAAAGGCTCTTCCTCGGTCACTTCCACATTGCTAAGCTGTGTTTCATAAGCAACCCTCATGGTAGACATGGCATTGTTATTCATCTCTGCTTCCTGTAACTCTCTCACATCAACCGAGAGAATGTTGCTAACGATGCTTGTAACCATGGCAGTGATCTATTGCAAACAGTAACGTGCAACGCCAGAAGGACATTTAATGAATTTTATGCTTCAGTTCAGTTTCGGTTTAGTTATTTTAATTTCCAATCGAATCAAAATATAATAAAAAGTAAACTATAAAGTTCCAAATAAATCATGATACATAAATAAATTCATACATGAAAAGTCAACATGGTATACAAAAGTAAGATCTAACAACCATGCAGCGAAAAACAGTCATTCCTGACACTTACAATAGGAACAGGCATCCAATTAAAATGAAAGACAGTGTTAAACATTATTTCCGTTAAAAAAATTCTCAACTGCCAAATTTTAAATGATACCTATTTAGTTGATGGTATACATAAACTAAGCTGTGAAAATATTATGCCTCAATATCAACGTTTAGTACGTAACACAAATAACATTAAACATATCACCTACATGGGCACATGACACTGTGCAATAATAGAGTGACAGTAAAAGCTTTATTCAATTTGCGTAGACATCCCGATAGTACCTGTATAATTTACTTCTTTTTTGCATTCTTTGTTGTTTTTCATCTGAATCTGAATCAAATAACATATGTCACACATCTTGATTTGAGAATGTTAAAATAACAAAATCTTGATGTGTGACAATGATGATGATGATGATGATGATGATGATGATGATGGCCTCTTGTATAGCGCCGGTACCACCACAGCTGGGCGCTCATGGCGCTTGATTACTCAAAAAATAATGTCTCACAGATTTCAATGTCCTAATTAGTGCTACGGTTTATCTTTCAGTCCAAGAGCTCCCAGTGATGGTACACTNCATGAAACACCATACCGATCCACTGATTCCAAATAATGATTACCATTATCCTTTAACACAATTTCAATTAAATATTTTCGAAACAGCAACAAACATATTCCCAAAATAAACAAAAAGAAGGCATTTTGAGAATATTGAAGATCACAACAAAGGAAATTAAAACGATGTAAACTATTTTCGCAAAATAGAGTGGGTCATGGGACAATAGATCAGCAGAACATTTTTTGAACTGTGCAGACACAAAAAATCGCAAGTCGGGTCCAATTTGAATAGCACAAAAGAATGTTAAATTGGCATGCGACTGAAATAGATTATATCGTGTTAATTTGAAATTTTGAATCCATTTACATGGATTATTGAATCAAAATCAACAAGGTAAATGATTCTCACCCCTCTGTCACTCGAATTATGAGCCGTGATATCCGTTGCTATGTCAGAGACTATGGATACATCCGATGCTGTGATGTCATCAGTGTTCTCTGTAATTGTCGCGACATGATCTGTTACCTCGGCAACTGTTTCCTCGGTTATGTCGATCTAGAAATAGCATGGTGTCATAATATGGCATTTTGCAATCAATGTTCTTATCCAAAACAATCAATTGGTAAAAAATGTTATCAATAATGTCATTGATAACAGCATGTGTGGGAAATCGTTTGAGATCTGCTAACTTGGTAGTATTCAAACTATAAATAACAGCCTATGAAAGAACGTGTAATACATTACGAGGGGTGGGTAAGCGTTGGCAATTGCAGCCCTCACTTTTAATCTTAGGAAATGCGTTTATTCTCATAGTGCAATAAACCCTTTTACTCCGCGTGTCAAGACTTTCAACGGACCCTCTTTGAAGGTTATGTTTTAGCCGACTGTTGTAAAACACTTAGTATATACTTAGAATTCTGTGGTGTCACATGGAAAAGAGTAGCACAAGATCGAAAGAGATGGAAAATTGATCAGGAGGCCTTCCTTCAGCAGTGGAGTGAAACAGGCTAGATAGATAGATACTAATATCAGTATGAACTTTCTTAAGAGTGTCTTATATGTAATGTTTTATAATGAAAATATGAGATTTTGATTCAAATCAGTGTGTATGGTATGAATTAGGTAACTAAGTCTTGAAATACATCACATTACTATTTCTCTTGGGTCATGCCATTCGCTAATGCCCTATGTACAATGGGAATTTTCTTTTTAATTCTAAAGACTATGAAAAGTACCTGAAAATAAAATAGACTCTTACGTTATTGATTTCCTGCAAGAGGTCAGAAACATTTCTGAAAACGCCACAGTTATCTTGAGGAACCCAAACGGGTTTGCTTATTCTGTCTCCGATGCATTGGGCTATGGCCACTGGTTGGTTAGCTGTCAATAAGGAGGGTGAAAAGAAATGAATAATGTACAATAGACATTGTGGCATACAATCCAGACTATGGAATCTTTCTCATGAGCAAGTTTGAACCCCGGTCGTATTTTTTTGATCGTGCCGCTACGGTTTGGCCTCGGATGTTGATAAGCAATATTTGATTGATACAAATCTTCATACATTTATCTATTTAGATTGTAAGCTCAAAAAGCTCCTGAAAACTTTTTGAACTTGTCAGTTCCTGGGGTTTGGAGTGCAGGATGGGTACGTCCTGTACATAGCCCGAACTAATTTCTCTCTAAGAACTGTTATGAAAACCATCATAAATTTGAATTGCCATCGCATACAATACTTGTGTTAACTAATTTTTATTTGTATCCAGCGCCTTGAGAGCTTCATAAATATCCATTATTATAGTAATAATAATAATGATTATGATTATTTAACTTTTTTTTTTAAATATTATTCTTATCATTATCCTCCTCCTCATCATCATCATTTTTATTATGTACCATTTGTAGTATTGAAGGGACACTCCTGACCAGTCGAGTTATACCATTTATCAATCTCTCCTTCCGTGAACTGCACCTCACCAAATCTCGACATCCAAGTGAAAGCTGGACAAATTGCTGAATTAAAGACAAGTAGGAAACGATACATATAAGAATATTTTTTTCATCGATTGTTGCAATGACAATGATAACATTTTAGTGTGTTGAAACATCTCGTAACATTAATAAATGCATCTACAAGTACTAAACGTTTTCCACAAAGACTCAAGGTCATTACACATATTTCAATTCGGCAAGAGTTATGTTCCTCACAATAATTGTACCGTTTTAGTTATACAAGAGGTTTGGCAGTAAATCCATAATGCATAAAAAGATATCTGGCATTATATTTTGTCCTATAATCTTCAGCAAATGATTTGCAC
>BQKZ01001362.1:16088-42111 GCA_036244855.1 Temnopleurus reevesii
ATTTCGGCCCTTTAACCATGAAATGGCTGGCGTAATGATATAGTTGTCTTTTGTAAAAGAATAGATAAGACACTACACTTAAGGTCCTTTTGCAAGGCCTCAAGCATTGCTGGCCAGTGCAGGGATTTTACATTATTAGCAACCGATGCGATCACATGAACCATGTATGCAATGATATTGTGTAGAGCCAGTTACATGTAACATGACAATGAATTGTTGTGACGTCATGCATTGGGTTTCGATTGGAATGACGGTGTTTTTGATGGACATCAAAAGTTCTTATTGCTGCAGAAAGCCGTTGAAAGTGTGAGGAGCGTTTCTTTGTTGTTCTGAAGGCATTATGCAGAATGGCCACAGCTTTGTGTGACCTAAAGAGACTTGACTGACTTTTCCGTTCATATTGTCCTGTTGGAAGCCACATAGTGAGCCCATCAATGGGAGCCGAAGGGACAAAGGAATTCAACAAAGTTAACAACATATTTCCTTTTGTTTCTCCACTGAACGGGTGCAATACCTGTTCAGCAATCCTATGCCGATTTCTTTTAAATTTTATATGCATCTAGCAATTTGTCTACAGCTACAGGTACAGATTCTTGTCTTCCATTTTCCACAATGTGTATTGTACATAATCAAGAGTCTGCATTTTGAGACTACTACACAAAATGAAGCCCAGGACAAGGCAATGCAGTCTGCAATTTCATACTCTGTCAAATGCACTGCACATAATGCAACATGGAAAGCTAATGGTCTGTGCCTGCAGAATATCTATGAATGCCTCAATGGAAGTTTTTTACTTTGTCCAAATCCTTCTGCCGTCTGCTCACCGTGCCTTTGTGTAAGCCTATGGATGCCAACTATTACAATTCATTGTTTTCATGAGCAAATGCAGTCAGGTTCTGTGTATTACCCTCTAAATGCTGGATTTGTATTAATACACACAGATCATCTACTCATTAATCATGGATCTGAAATTTATGTGATAGTTGTACATATTCAGTAGTTATTGTCATTTTGTTTTGTATATTATGAAAGGTAGTGGATTAGAAATCCAGTATTAAAAAGTGAGACCATCAAAATCATTTTTATATATCAGGAATTGTTCTTTAACACTTTATCTCTTCATACATGTACCAAGTTTCCAATAGTTGTAAAACCTATATTCAAGCCCCAGTCACATAGAAGCCCGGAAGCAACACGTTTGAACACGACTCTTCGTTAAGTTGACAGTTGACTGCTCTTTTTGATTTGTGTTGCATTCGGGGTTCTATGTGACTGGGGCATTAAGTTTTTGTAAAGACACCCTATGGATGTGGCAAAATGGGCGTTAAAAGCTCCCATTACTACAGACGGATATTGATCAACCCAAAAATAGGGAACATGGTCGTTGTCTGAAGGGTACTGTATGCATGACTCTACACACAACTGGTGACCCTTTCTCAGTTGCTAACTCAAGAACATATATGTGGGGATCATTGGTTGCAAGAAAGGGTTACAATTAATGCACAGGATCATCTGCACTTATACAAAGAACTTTTTGAAACAGTCACCAGGGTTGGGTTTCATGAAGCTGTTTGTAGCTAGGTACTCACAGCTCTGTTGCCCCTATCTCAGGTGCTTACTCGGCAACACAGGGATCATTGAGTGCAAGTTGTGCGTACTTCTATGAACAGTTTATGAAACAGCCACCTGGGCATTGTTTCACCAAATTCTTCTGACTTTAAGAATGATTTGAGTACATTAATGAGTGCAATATGCATGAGATTTTCAATGATTCATCATAAAAACTGATATCAGTCGTTCAGAGCATCTCTTGTAGATTGGTGAAACACTGCCCTGGGAGGTGTTTCATCAAGATAAGAAATACTTTACGCACGACTCTGCGTTCGACTGGTAACCCTTCTTGCCAGTAATGATTCATAATAGTGCGCGCGTTCAGCGCAAGATTTGATACCAGTCGAACATAAAGTTGTGCGTAACTTTAAGAACGACTTTGTGAAACACTGCCCAGATGTGTTCAGAGCAGCAAAGTGCATTCAAACTGTCCTTGTCCACATGGTATTTATTTTGTCATAATGGGTCTCGCTAATTCATCACTCGTAGCTCTTCACAGCTAATAACTTGAGAACTTGAGGAAGTCCTTACATGCTGAGGATTATATATTTCCTGTAATAGAATTCATGATTATGTGCAAATGAAATGCCACTTGACACCTGTGTATGCATTGATGTAGATGCAAGCATGCAGATGTAAGACTTACCCGTACATGTGAAACAAATAGGCCGATTTACAAAGATATTGAAATGTATGTAAGTTTTTTTTTGCCGTTGAACATAGTTAATGAATGCTTGGGTCAATTTGACTGAGTTCTGAAGGAGGGGTCAAATTGATCCACCTCTGATAAGAATGTGGTCTGAAAAGGTCCAGTTATAATAGGTTTGAACCTGTAACTACCAGTTGAACTAAAATATTCATAGTCCAGGGCCCCGTAACATAAAGATTTGCGACTAATTGCTATTTAATTTTGCGATCAATTGCAAACTTTAGTACATGATTTGCCATAGACTTGCAATTGATATCAATCGCTATCAGATTAGCAATTAATCGCAAACGTTTATGTTACGGGGCACAAGTTGCATTTATTATTTGTGTTGCTATGTTAGGCGAGCCTCTGGCAAGCATTTGGGTTGTCAAGAACTACCTGTGTTAAAAGTCTGCATACAATTTGTGTCTGCTAAGTAGTAAACCATCCTATTGCAAAGATTCCAATGATTCCAGAATATGTATGAGGAAAACTGAAAATGTGAATTGAATCAGCTAAACAAAGATGAGATAAAACATGTTTATCAAAAATATGTCAACAATATTCATGCTGTTCGCGATTCGCTTTTTAATGAAAGCTTACAATTCATTTGAAAATGCACCTCTTGCATTTTCTGGATCAGATAGTATGTCTGTATTTGGCGTAGGCCATGACCCACATTGTATTTTTAGGGAATGTGTCACAATATGAAGATTAAAAATGTTATTGTTAATTATTCAACATTTTTGCTTTCCCAATTTTTATGTTGGTTCAGGGGAGAGAGAGACTGAGAGGAGTAGAAGGAACGGATGGGAACTGGAAAAGAGGAGGAGATTCAAAGGGAGGGGGATAGGGGTAATACAGGAGAAATGGGTGAGAGATGTTGAGAGTGTGTGTATGTGTGTGTAAAAACAGAATTTAGAGAGTCTGAGCAGATGAGAGAAGTCGAAAAAAGGAGTTAGAAACAGGGAAAGTGAAAAGAGGGGTGAAATTAAAGAGAGATATGGGGGTCAGAAGTTTTTGTGTAGAGGATGATGCGTGTAGGAAGAGGAGAAGTGGAGGAGGGAGAGAGAAAGAAAGAGAGTATGTGTGTGAGAGCCGGAAAGAGAACGGGATTTGTGTGAAATATAGAGAGGAAGGGAGATAGCGAGAGATGGAGGAAGGGAGATAGAAATACAGAGGGAGGGAGAGATGGAGTAAGATAGAGGAAGAGAGATTGGGGAAGGTGGCGGACAAAGAAGGGGATTGCAAGGAAGATTGGTATTGAAGATGAAGAATGGGCAAATACCAAGGTGGAGGGGGTGGTGCACAAAGTGGAAGATCAAGTAGACAGGTAATGATACAAAAAGGGATTTGGATAAATGGAAGAGACATACAAGAGGATGAAAGAAGCAGCAATAAAAAAAGAAAAAAAAAACGTTTTTGTATAAAAGACGTTTTCTATGTGCCGAAAAGTGTCACCCCCGAAGGAGTGATACTGTGATAGCAAGGGAAAGAGATAGAGAGAGGGAAGGTGGGAACAGGGAAAGAAGAAGGGTATGGGTTAGCCAACAATACGCTTCCCCCTGGACTTACTATACATGGACTACCAGCAACCTTTATTTCTTTGAAGTCATAGATCCACTGACAGAAAATTTTCCTCAGGAGACAGAAATAACTGATGGTCTTTATCAGTGACAATGATATAATAGTGAATTTATGTTCAGAGCTTGAAATGGGACTACAATTTGTAAAACAAATGGGGTCAATTACACGAAATGGTCTTAGCCATCCTCTTCTTGCTAAGACGTCTTAACCTCTTGTGCCATCTTCGTAACAAACTCTTATACATGTTTGTGTCTGTTTCAAGAGGGTTGCACAAGATGTTCAGACATCTTAGCAAAAAAATACCATTTCGTGCAATTGGCCACTAATCTCTACCAAGCTGAAATATTTATTCTGTAATGTTTGGGTATATGAGAGCATAAATTTTTTATCTTTCAAAACTGTAAACTGATTTTCCACTTCAAAGGAATAAAGACTGTTGTCTATAGCTGCAAGAAGGTAACATTTTCTTAGCTGTGTCACTGGTTGAAAATGAAGTACAGTCAACTCCGCCAAAGTCTTCAAATCTAATAATTTCCCAAATCAAAATTTCTTGAGGTAACAAATCACACAAAACCTGCGTAATTTACCTAAACTCAAAAAGTTTTCTCCTCAGTTGAATTGATTTTTGTGATCCCAAGATATATGACGTATGCAGAGTCAGTTGTATTGTCTAGTTTCCATTCTTTTGGAGCAACCCTGTACATGTAAAAGCATTGATACAATTAGCTTTACAAGAAATAAAATTCAAAGCGGTGACCTTGTCAGTATGATTTGGACCAACGACTGCAGGTGACTCTGCCCAAGTCAAATCTCTAAGGACCATGAAAATCTGTTTGACTTTGGAAAAATTCAAATTACAAGGCGTTAATAACACAAGTTTCATTAATTTACCTAAATAAATTGCACAGGCTTAGGCAATTATTTGACGTACCAACAAGTTTGACTTCGGGGGGTGTTGTTCGAAAGTTGCAAGTTGCAGTTGATCGGAATGCATAAATCAAAATAATTGCTTCGTGAATGTTGTTACTACACTATGCGCGAATGGAAATGCGAACTACAATTTGTGGTTGATTTGTGATCAATTGCATCTTTCTAGCAACGCCCGTTTAGCAGAGTGGACTGTATTTGGTTAGCTTTGATAACTGATTTTTCTCATGCCTAAAATACGCTGTACGGATTTCAGACATGCATGTACAGTACAACATTGTTTTCCATACCAAAAATACATTGCCGTTATTACATTTGTAAGTTTGTTATTTTCAAACCAATATAGAACGAGGACAAATCACACATCAAGAAAACATCTTTTATACATTATGATAATTTACATTACAATATATTTGTATGTAAGTTTAATTGAACAGCAAGATATACACTACTTTATTTTTTTTCTAGTTTCCCAGTTTCCATTCATAATTTACAAGCTGCTGCATTGCAATAAACATGATGTACAATAAAATCATAAAATGAGCTTATGATGATCAAAAAGGGGAACTAAATTAATTCATTTGGACTTACTAATTTTTGGGACAGAAAGTTTTATGTCCAGTTCAAGACATAAAACATTCTCTCTCACAAAAATGCTGGTCCTGGGTTGTGTGTCATACCACTGTTCAAAGAGGTAGGGATGACTCAACACACGACTTGTAATCCATTCCTGCACACAATGATAACCCAATGCTGAGTAAGCACTCGAGAAAGGGTCACAAGTCATGTTTAGTGTCATACCTACATGTACCTCTGCAAAAAGCTTTATGAAGCACGATCCAGATGAATTGATTTTCATTTCCTTTTTTTGATCATTCCCTATATAAATCAAGACCCACATTTCTTTATATTGCTAAGTTGGCAAAACAATATATTTTTGTTTGTAAATTTGTACTTTTTAATCGAGCTGGGTCTTGATGAGGCTAATGTGCCATTCTTGATGTTTACAGTATACAGTATCATAGGTAAACCTTCAAATGAGCGAGGCCAGCCGCTTTGTTCTAGAAATAGCCTCTGTTTCTGATGAAATCATGAAGGCGTCCTTTCTTTAATCTGAAAAATGTCCATGACCTTTAAAATATCTCCAGACGATGATTCACTATATCAGGAAAATTGCCTGTGACATAATGCTCTTCCTTTTCTGTTCAATGTGTTTGCATTGACACAATACAGCTTGATCTGAATCTAATTCTGTACAAAGTTAAATATGAATATCCTCACTTTCTGTGCAGTCTTCATTTCAGTGTATGACTTGCATCAAATATTTGCAGTGGAACCTCTTCAAAATGAGGTCCTTGCGACCTTTAACATTACCTTATATAGGATTTTGCCATAGTTAAATTACAGGATTGAAGAAGGTTGTGTTTAATCCGACCGCTTAACAAGGATGATCCACTTTAGTTGCCAAATCCTTATAGAGCTTAGAGTTTCATATTGACATACTAAAGATAACCCATCATGGAAATTTCATCCATTAATTACAACTGTCAACATATTGATATGTATATCATGTAGCTTATAAATACTAAAAGGATCAATTTTAATATGCAAAATTTAATGGCTACGCCCCTCAACATACAAATATTAATGGTAAACCTTCCATCATTGATAGCTACAATTGCAATGGCTAACACACACCAGGGAAAGTTTTCTTTGACTATGAAGTTGAGTAAAGATGAAATAAAGCTGAAAACTTTCTTGTCGAGTACATGTAGATCTGGGTAAATTAGACCAGTGTATTTGTTGAAGAGAATACTGCATTACGTGAGTTTTTTCCAAGCGTAACATTTACTATCATGGTACATATATTCAGTGCATTTGTTTCAATGATTATACAATTTGTAGATCACCATTTCAACATATGTACAGTTTCATTCATACACCTTTCGTCACATATGAAAGTAAAAAGTAAGAAAAGAAAGCTAAGAATACATTTTCAAAAGTTGATCAGCAATCTAACATGGATGTTATAATTCAACTCTAAGGTTAGGAACAAAAAAGCATGTTCAGAGGCAAAATCACTGAATAGCCTCCATGGGTCATAAAATAAAATCAACAATAATGGCTAGTTTGACCAACTAAAAAGGGGGTAAATAAATAGTAAAGAAAAAAAAAGAATTTAAGAAGTAAAATCAATAAAAAGTAGTTGTACTGGTAATTGCCATTCAGTTGCAGCACACATACAATCAATTCAATTTCAAATACTTAGGACAGTGTATGCAAATGTGGAGATGCATTTTACATGTACATGTATGTCCTACACTTGTTATGTTTTGAGAGGGCAAATTAAAAGATAGAATAACAATTATTTCAACAATCCTAAAAAGGTCACAATTAATTTCTTATCATCCATGTCCATTGCACAGTTAGCTCCAGGTTCAATCCATTAACCCTATTTTGGTGCAAAAAGTTTTGAACTGGAGATGCTGATAAAGCCCCATCCCATCTACCAAGCCTAAATATTAAAGTTAAAGTTAAATTTACACAGAGCGAGCTCATGCTGAATAATTTCATATAACATGGAGGTTTCGATTTCAATTGCCAAAATCACAGTTGACCGGTAGATAGCGTCACAACTATACAAGGGCCACATGCTCGTCTACAAGCTGGTCACAGATCAGTGAGCGAACAAGAAAATCGAACAATGCTCATCACAGATTGGGTAGTGGACGAGGGGGCTTGTCAAAGATTAATCATATCAGTGATCTAAAAATGCGCAGATCGACTGTGACTGTGACGTATGAAATCGAAACCTCCATACTGATCTAACTATACTTGTATAAAAACCCATATTCTACGATGTATAGCATCCAATGAACATTGGATCTTTCGCTTCTTAGGTGTTGTTCAAAAGTTGCAATTGATCGCAAGTTGCAGTTGATTGGAACGTGCCAATCAAAATCATTGTTTCATGCGCGTCTTCTTAAATGCGCATACCGCGCGCGAATGAAAATGCGCGTTACAATTTGTAACGTTGCAGTTGATTTGCAGTTGATTTTGAGCAACACCCCCTTAGACCTTCTTCATAAAACAAAAACATGGTGAGCCCACTACAATGACATTTAACCCCCACACCCAATATATTATTTCACTGAGACAAATTTCAATACATTACATCTATTTCATTTATATACACTCCATAAAAGTCAAACAAAATACAGGATAAATTCGGACAAAACAAAAATTTCAAGGGAACAGCGAATAACATCAGTGCCTCTTATTCGTGCATTTTCGCTTCCAGGCTAAATATAGTGCTTACACATACATGGTTTATTTGTTTTTGGTAGATTTTCTGTTTCACGTTGAGAGCTTTTTCATTTTATATCATTTTTTTTTCTCGTCATATGAGGGCAGATATAGTCCATAATATCAATTGCGTTGGTTGATCACTTATGCTCCATACACGCTCTCGTCGCTATAGGCTATGTACAGGAAGAAGTCCTCCTCGTGGTGATCCTACAGAAAGGAGATAAAGCAAAAAAAAGGGAATATTAACTCAGGCACCTTAAATATTTCCTTGATATATATGTGTGACATTTTATGGATCACAAGGACTGAAGAACAAGTTCAGACAAGTACAGTAAATACCAACAAGACACTATGGAGCAGTGTATTACGACATAATGTATGACCACATTTACCCCTGAATATTGTAACCATTATTCTTTATGAACCAAACAAACTAAACTAATTTTTCTGTAGTAAAAATAAATCACAAAAATGAAAAAAAGCATGCATAGAGAATACCTGAAGGCCACTAATTTTGTGCAGATATCAATTTCCTGGTCATGCACTAAAGAACATTCCAAGTGCATACAACTTGCATGACCTGGGGGGTGTTTCATCAAGATTTGTCGCAGAGACAATTAGTCAGCGCTGACTAATTTCTAGATTGTGATTGGATGAAAAGCACTTACGCTGACAGTTGCTATGGGAACTGTCGGAAAATGACTCCTTGTCGCTGCGACAAATCTTGATGAAACATCCCCCTGATTAACATGAATCGGTTTCAAACTGTGATCTTACATCAGCATCTGTTTGAATTTTGACCTCTAGTAAATGCTGTTTCTGTGACAATATTTCTGCTGTAATAATGGCCAAACTACTCAAATCCGATAGACCAAACAGTCCCTATTCTCTGAGCTTGCTTTACAACTACATTCATATCTGTCTAGACAGATTTAAAGCGATGAGTCCAGTTTGTGACATTTTGGTGTCCATTAAGATATTAACTTTAAATCTTTCCCTTAACCCATTTTCCGGTCAAAGTTGAAAGATAATGGAGGAAAATTGTAAGCTGATTCTAATCCTAAAATTACATCCATGTTTTCATTACCAACACATAACTGTCAGCCATGAAAATTGGGAGAACAAATGCTCTGAAAATTTGAATATTCCAGATAGATTTGCCAAAAATCAAAGTGGTAAATAAGCAGTTTTAGACAATGTATAAATTTTAGGGTTGAAATGACAATTTCCTCCATTATGGTTAGCTTACTCTTAACCAAGCCAGGGGCATTCAAAGATGAGGATAAGTAACATAGACACCATAATGTCATACATGTAACAGGAAATAATTATCCTGGTATCGCATCACAATTTCCTGCGCATTTTTAGCATGATTGCCAGAGAATAATTTTCCTGGTATCGCTTCGCAATGTGCTATTCATTTTAGCACAATTGCTATACATGTATAAAATATATTTTGTGTACCAACATTTTCACATAGAACTGTATAGTGAAGAATTCAAAAAGTTTCCTAAATATCTGAAACTGCTTATCAAATGTGAAAAGTATAATTATTCCCTGACTTTTCACATAGAACTGTAGAGTAATATCTTTCAAAAATTTCTCAGAGCTGTCTAAAACTGCAAATCAAATATGAAAAATAAAATTATTCTCTGTGTAAATTGGTCCCCTAATCTTAACCTACAAGCACAGGGGACATTATGTTTACCTGGTAGAGTTGTCCCATTGTGGCGCTGGTTGGAGGAATGACGTTATTGACAAAGAAGAAGAGAGCATCCTCGGGTCTTAGCTGAATCCTTTTTCTGATCAAAAAGTAGAACTGGCCCACTACAAAAAGAAAAGTAAGATAAATGAATCATAAAATTTGTTTATTCCCACAGTACTCTGTTCAAAAGTGTACTGTGACCTGGTATACACTTTCATCTTTTGAAGCATAGCTTAATGATTCTTAAAAATTAGGTGACATTTCACATTGCACATCTTTCATTCTATTTGAAAAATTTAAAGCAATTGCTTTTATGCAAAATGTCTTCTTTCAAAGTACATCACTGTTCACTTGTGGATGAATAAAGAGTTAAAGATATATTCTGGTATTTGTTAAAAAAATAAAATGAATGTTCACAGAATCGCACAAAATGTGAGAAGAATGTTCAGAACTATGAATAAATAACATGTGCCAAAGTGTTTTGCAAGAAAATGTATAATGGCAGAGAAATGTGCAAATAAAGGGTCAAAATTGGGCCAAGTCGGGCCGACAGATTTTATACCAGTCCCACGCGCTGCTTCCTGTGTTTGCTGCAGTGGACAGAGCACGTGGAGAATGACATAATTTCGCTTTTAACCGGTTTGAGGTTATCATATTAGTTTACCCTTGTCTACACAAGTCACGTTGTGATTTGTTTGTAACATAAGATTATTTTAATCATTCATTTTTCCAAATTGAAGTTCTTTGCAAGTACTCGATATTCGCTTTAAATAGTGAATTATGGAAACTCTTCCTGAAAAGGACCTACATGTACCCCCTCTCAACATGTCAATGAACGTATATTTTCATCATCTTCTGTACATAATGAAATTGGAGATTTTTAGTGTCCTCTTCCTCATTGGTGCACCGGTATGAAATTGTGCTCTTTTAAAGTAGTGGCCTTGCCCTAAGAATATTGAAATTTAAAACTGGCTTTAAATAGTGATTTTTTAATAGATCATTGGTTGATAATTTCACACTGAAGTTGCATTTACATATTTCTTCTTAATACTGTAAAAAAAAAACATTACATATCCTACTCAGAATTAATAAGAAAGAGGGAAACAGAAAGAGTAAGTTGGACCCATCAACCCTACTATTACTTCTTTGGTCTACCCTACCATAGTTTTTTAAACAGTGTCCGATGATAAGGTACATGTACATGTACAATACATGCTAGCTTAGCATTTCATTATACAATTCTTTTTCTTATTCCTCTATTTTCAATTTAGCATCTGCAGAGAGTCTAGATTAATTCAATGTCATCAAAATTTGTAGGCTAATGCACTTTGGTATCAAGCCAAACCCCAACTCTCCCTAAGTTCCCTAACCCTAATCCCAATCCCTAAATGCCCCAGTACACCAAATACGAGACAGCATCACGGAGCGGCATTTACACACCACCTTGGTTGTTGTTGTTGGCCAGCGCACTCCTCCCAACAAAATATGTTTAATAATCGCCAATCACAGGGAAGATGTCTCATAACATCGTGCTGTAATGCCGTGCTATGTTTGGTTGTGACCGGACCTGCTAACCCAAATCTTAGGCTGGATACCAAAGTGCACTAGCACCAAAATTCCTACTTACCTGTTAAATCTGATGGCACAAGGTACTTCTTTTTGTCAAGGTCTCCTATTCTGGCTTTCGCTGCCTTTTCTACAATAACCTGTACATTAAAAGAAAAAATAGACAAATAATTTATGAATGTAAGACACTGTACATGTACAAATGAGGTCTCTCATGATAGAAAAAGAGAGTGGCGATGATAATTTGAAAATCAAAAATATACATGTACATGTAGGGACGCTCAAATTTTCCTGCTAATTTCTTGTTAATCAATAATCATGCACTTGACTTGTTATACCATATTCTTTCGGAATTACATTGCTGTACATTGTACAAGACTGCATAAAGCAGAATGTGAATCCCTTGTAAGTTTCAAATGCAGACAATGTACACCTAAAGTTTCTTTGTTTTTTTTTTTAAATAATTAATACAGATCAACACCAAACTGCGGGGAAATCTTTCATGTTTAATCATCAGCCAATTCTGAAGGAGGAAGACGTAAACATTATGTAGGCCTACACTGCAATCTGAAGAAGAAAAAGAAATTATTAGAACATCAAATGCAATTAATAATCTTTGAAAAAATAAACCTGAGAGAACAATACCTCAGTCAGAGATTGACGGTTTAAAGCAATTGATTTTTATAATTGATTCAATGTATCTTCTTGCAACTTGTGGACATAATATTAGCTACATGTCCTTACGGTTGTTTAAAATGCTAAGCAAGCCACGTTTTAATTAAATTAGTAAAAAGCTAAATCCGTGATTTCACATATTTCGTATTATGTAACATAACAAAAGTGGAAAGATTGGCCATATCGTGAAATAAGCCACCTCTCTAGTCGCATTTGTGTGCAAAGTCTATGGAGAGCAATAAGGTCTTCAGCAGCTGAATAGATGCACGCAAATGGCCATATCGTGAAATAAGCCACCTCTCTAGTCGCATTTGTGTGCAAAGTCTATGGAGAGCAATAAGGTCTTCAGCAGCTGAATAGATGCACGCAAATGGCCATATCGTGAAATAAGCCACCTCATTAGTCTCCGATATGTATCTTTCTGCAGATTAATGAGGTCCCCAGCTGCTGACTAAAAATAAATGAACACAAGACGATGGATGGGTAACGTTAGTAATGAGAATACTTAAATATTACCCATCATCCTCTCTGTCTGATCAAACCGAAAAAGGTGTATAAGCAGAATTTATTCTTAATAAACGTAATTTATTTTCATCAGCCACAGACACAACTCCCAACATTAGGCCATCTTATGTTGTGCAGGTAGGCCTATTTTTAGTTTCAGTTTCACTTAATAAATATTTTTGAGGCTGGGCATTTATTTTTCATCATCTCGAGTTGTATTTTTTTGGTAATAATAGTTAATTACAGTACATGTAAATATATTTTTAGAAGATTCTTGTTGACTTTGGTACATTCTATTCGCCCAAAAATTATGATGCAGGATTTGTAGATCAAGAATATTTATCAAATTTCTGTGAAACATTGATTATAAAAACATCATCATGCATTTCTCATCTCTCATCCAAAACATTGGGCAATGCAATACAAAAACAAATCCGATCCAACCGACATCCGTTTTTTCTTACCGGTACTCTGTCTGGATATTTCTTCCTAATCTTCTCTCCTTCTTGTCTCCTCTTCTCGAATGGGTGTTCTTCTTTGTATAACCACTTCATGATTGCCTAAAGTCTTGAAATAAAGGTGTAAATTGTAATTTTTCCTGTTTGTTTATTCGTCGTTTGCAGTGGTGCTTGCTTTTGTTGACAAAATGGCGGACCGAATTACTCATCAAGTTTGGGAGTTGCGTAGGAAGATTATAGGTCCAATTATATTTTTCATTAGAAATATAGACCTATCATTGAATAATATTCCATCAAATATTTCAAATAAAAATTGATAAAAATGGTTTTTGATGGCTATTATCTTATAATTGTTACTTTTTGCAGAATTAGATATGACGCGGATGGATATTTTTTTTCCAACGATTGCGTCACAGTGTGGACATCCCCATCCCATATACGATGTACACATCAGCTGGGCAGGTGACTGCTAAAAATAGAAACAATTGTAATGCTGTTGGAGAAGGGGTGGGGTAGCGAAGACGATGACCAGCGGTGGTGGGGAAGGGAGGGTATTCGTGATGCTGGTGGCATAAATTTCAATTCGTGAAAAGAGTTCAGTGCTCGCCTCAAAGTAGTTGCTGCCTCTGGGGCCTCGATGGCATTGAGACATATTTAGAATGTTGGTTTTTTTTTACATCATAGATGGAAAAAAAATGAATCTACCGTCATTTTTCAGGCGCGCACCGTGGGGGTGGGGGGCTATGGGGGCGCCAGCCCCCCGGGTAAGCGGAAGGGGGGCGCAAAAAAAAGGAAAGGAGAAGAAAAAAAAGAGGAAAAAAGAAAGGAGAAAAGAAAAGGAAAAAAGAAAGAAAGAGAAAAAGAAAAAAAAAGAAAAAAGGGAAANGCTCAGCCCCCCGGGTATGAAAATCCTGGGTGCGCGCCTGTTTTTATCCCCGCCGATCGAATCGAGAGGACTGGGTCGTAAACGGTTACTCCACGCCAAAATAACTTGCTTTGATTAAAAGCACAAACATAAGACGAACACATCTAAAAAAAAGTTTGAGCGAAATCCGACAATGAATTAAGAAGTTATGCACTTTTGAAAGATATTTAAAAAAAAAAATAAAAGTTATATTTATAGCAAATTGGCAACTTTTGATCACGTGACATGGAATGTTGATGACGTAGGTTCGTCACTTCTCTACAATAGGCGGGTTTACTAATAGATGCAAATTTTATGCATACCTCTAACACAAAGGTTGTTCTTGACAACTCGAAAGCTTGCCCGAGGTTTGCCCGACATAGCAACAAGTAATGCATGCAAACTGGATTATAAGTATTGTGGTCTCATTGTTATCAACCGGTCTATGGAATACCACGTCACATACGTTAAACGCACATAAATTTGGAATTGGAATTTATTCATTTGAACGTCATTGACATGTACAGCCAACATTTTGTTCTGATTTGAATATATAAGTAAACCCGCCTATATTGGCTTATTGTATATCATTGCTTTTCAATCCCTTATTTGTTTTCCTCTTTACAGCAAATCAATATTTGTTGATAATTCTAATTATATTCAACAACTTTGATCAAGGAGTGTAGGCCTAGAGCTTCGAAATAAGTTTTGAAAGATGAGATGAAAAATTATTGATTGAATATAATTTTTAATAAACAATCAATAATAGTAATAATATTTATTCTTAGAATAAATTACTTAATTTCATCAAAAGAATGTAAATACTACAATGACGTGTCTAGTTCTAACGATTTCAATCATGCTATCAATTTATTGAATATATATGTTTTAGTACAATGTATTATGTTTGTTATTGTTTTTTCAAATCCTATTTTCTATTTTGTATCATTTTTGTCATTGTAAATCCAAAATAAAAAAAAAATCTTTTACCAGAATTTACAGTAGTAAACAATAGTTTGCTTTCGTGCAAGCGTAATTATAACACAAAATACATATTTCTTATCAAACATATTGTTAATTATTAAAATCATGTTTATTCAAATAATTTTGTTATCTCTTGAACAATATTTTAGAAGTTATAATCAAGAATATATATTCAGAGATGAATCCGTCTATAGAAAAGGAACTATTTTTGCGCCCAATGGTTTTTAAACAGAACATTAAAAGCAAAGACATATAACAAACTCATTATAGAAAAGTGATGAACCTACGTCATCAACACGTCATGTCACGTGACCCAAAGTTATCAATTGGCCAAAAATATAACTGTTTTGAAAATATTGGGATATTTTTCAAATATTCATAACTTTCTTATCTGTTGTCCGTTTTCGCTCAAACTTTTTTGATCTGTTTGTCTGATTTTTGCGCTTTCAATCAAAGCAAGAAATTTTTGGCGTGGAGTCCTTCTTTAATTGGCCATAAATATTTTGCTTCGTTTAGAGACAGGCAGAGTCGAACAGATAAAAACAAGTTCGAAGTAAATATCATAGAATAAATTGAAGATTTATCCCTAAAAATATCTGAACAGTGACATCCATGAAAATTTGCAAATTTTGGTCACGTATTATGACATCCGCATGCACTTAGCCTATAGCATGTTGTCATAATATTTGTCATGCACAACGCTATATAGGTTAAATAAATAATAATAATAATAATAATACATGTGTCTTATATAGCGCACTTTCCACCCTGGTTAGGTGCTCAAGGCGCTCAATAACTGTATCTACATCCATCATGTCGATTGATTGATCAAAAAAAGTGTTGAAAAAGTTTTTTAAACAAATGTCAAAAGTTGTCAATATGCATGAATAAATCACCGTTCCTACTACATTTATTAAAATAATCATCATTAGAATATTCATACCTTTCTTATTTATTGTCCGATTTGCTTTAAACTTTTTTATGTCTACCTTAATTTCTAATTTTTCTTTTCTTAATCAATGGAACTTTTTTTTTTGCCAAAATCCAGCCTTTACTATTAACAGTACAGAAAATAAAAAGGTGATTAGACTTATCCATATCAAAGCTACAAATCCTACTATATCCATCTAAATCTTTCACCTTTCACCAATCTTTCACCTTTCTGTGAAAAAAAGTGATATCACACCCTACTCCTGGCGTTAACTTTAATGTTTAATAGCAAATTATTGTATCAGAAATATCAGAAGGATTATTGGCAAATCTTTTGGGCTAATATTAAGCTGCAGAATTATGGTCTGAAGCTTTTTCGTTTCTTGAATGGGAATTTGTTCCAATTAATGGAATAACTTATGTTGCGATCGTACGACAAGTTTTAACTTATACAGACTAAAACATTTCTTTTCTCAATAAGGTTGCCTAAGTCTCAAGAACCTGAGATATAATCCGTGGAAAGAAGATGGCAAAGTGGGGAGGGTACGGNGGGTGGGGGCGACGTCGAGTGCTCATTATGACAACCGGTCCCCTCTCCACCCGCTTCATCTGTTCCACGACCCCTCAATCTCTTTGAAACATTTATAGAGGGTGTTAAAACTGGATCTAGTCCAGAAAACCAATTTTGATTAATAACAGGAAAAAATGAGACATTAAACCGATCAACAAAGTTTAAAGCTAATCGGACCATAATTAAGAAAAAAAAAAACCCTTGACGTAAATTATATTATACCTTAGATTGGCTGTATAAAGACTCCCTTTCCCCGGCCCCCACCCTCACCCCTGCAAAAAAAAGGAAAAATAATCGACTAAAATCAAATTAAAAGTTACCCCTAATGATAAATATTTTTGTGAAAATCTTCTAAAAGACTCATATTTCTATGACATTTGGGATGTTTTTCTTCGACATGCGCCTGAATAAAAATGAATAACAAAAACGCCATTCCTAACAAAATTTGGCTGTAATCGTCAGACTGACTAAAGGGATAAAGAGTGGAAGGGGTGGGGGGGGTAAATTCATTCCTATCTTTACTGGTGGTTAATTTTATTTCAATAAGTTGATTGTCAAGTAAGTGATTTACAAATTGTTTCTACTAGAACAACAACAACATAAACAGCAGCAAGAGCATAGGTACACATCTTCATTTGATTTGATTTGATTCGATATATTTATTTTTCCACTTCAAGATCATTTTCACAATTTGAACAACAAATTATAATCATTTTGCAAGAGAAACACAAATATTTACACAAACAAATCGATGACACATAAAGTTTGAAAAACAGGTGATAGAGAAATGGAGGGACATATGACGAAAAAGCGAGGCTTGTAGAACGCATGCCCCTTCTTACATTAAGATTTATACAATATATTTTCATGTTCACGTTAAATTGCTTTTCCCCCTTGAATTGCATTTCCTCATTAATGTTCTATCTTATCTCAGTTTGCTAATCAGTTTTAAACATTATGTGTTTTATAAAGATTATTTTCAATAAAAAATGTGAATGTAAATTGTACTTTAATGAACATGATATATATGTACACACCCTACAATAAGAATTATAAGCATTGGTGGTATAAGTTTATGATTCCTTATTAACTTGAAATTTCCAAATAAGAAGAAAATGATTAATAATGTTCATTACATGGCAGAATTATTTGAAATAGTGGTTGAAATGAGATTCATCGTTGAACTTTCTCATTTTGGTTGTTTCTGTCGCAAGATGGCGCTAGCCGATAAAGACCGATTTTCAAGAGAAAGGCAGGGAGCGTTTTATTGATTGGTATAAAATTTGTGCACCTGTTGTGATGAAATTGGAGGAACGATAAGCGATCTCCGAGTCTGTGTGTGGTTTTATATTTATGTTCGTGCTCTTTTATGGTAAGAATTTATCTAATACTGATAGCTTTAACCGAAATATTTAGAATTTCATGTATTTCATTTGTTGATTGAATGTCATTTTGTTTCAAAGTGAGAAAAGTGAGTTTTCTTGTGATGAAAGTGGGAGAAAGTTTGTGCGAGTTTGCACCCCCTCTCCGCATCGTTCTATTCACGCCGGTAGTTCGGGGTGGAGTTGGGCGTGTGAAGGGGTGCGACCTATAAACTCAAGCCAAGGCCTAAAGTGCGGTAACGTGTTTTTTTTTCTTGTGAATTTGATTATTTCAGATGGTTTTCAGCCAAAATAAGGAAGTCTTACCATAATGGAAAGTGATTCTTTTGGAAATTTGAATTAGAAAGTTTTAAACTTTTAATGTGTTTTTTAACTAAAAAAACCCCACCTTACAGCCTTAAGTTAATAGCTTACACCTTTATGAAAGGTATTTCGAAAATCTTGTCATACCTAGAGGTCTTGTAGTAGAGTCAGAGTCATACCTCCCATTTTTCTCCTGTAGAAACCTAAGTCTGGATATAGCCAATACAATGATAAGTTCTTTGATTATGATTCTTTGCTATATATTTGTTATTGATATTGTGATAAAGTGTTATTATGGTACATAAGGAAGTCTTACCTATTATTTTGTACATAGCCATAGGGACTGATGATTAGCATTTCAAACATATGTATCAAGAATGAAAGACAAAAACGGATTATTAGGAACAATAACTTATGTTAAGATACACCTAAAAGCTGAGAAGTGTATGACATACTAACATATATGAACAAAATTTGCCAATTTTTCATGAGTACAGTGTATCACTGTTAAGTTATATCATTAAAAAATAACTTTCTTATCAAGTATCCAATTTATTTCAAACTGTTTTGATATGTTCGTTTAATCTTTCTGCTTATTTACATAAATCGTTTTGCCCAGATCTAGCCTTTAAAGGGGAACAAAAGTACAAAACCCTAGTTGGGTTTGCTCTCAGTATGTAGGAGCAGAGAAATAAGATGATTGATCACATTATTTTTTTTTCGCCAAATCTGATTTTCCATTAATGAATTTTCACATTTTCAATGATACCCCCTAATGGAAATCCCAGAGTCTATAAATTTGAAGAAATGTTTGATGTACATTCCCTGTCTGAGCTGAAATTTCTGTGATAGTTTTATTTTCGTGAATTTTGCGGTCTTGACATTGTGAAAATTTCCTCCATGTATGATGAATATTCATATTGTATGAACACAGTAAAAACCATGAAAATTACAACATGCTAAAATGTCAAACTGGTCCAAAATGGAGAAAATATCTGTACGGTAAAATATTGGCTTATATAAGATATTTGCAGACAACTCTCTGTTATGATTGTTATTTTATTTCTTTGAACCCAGATTGGTCAAACAACAGTAAGGTGGAATGCATTGACTGAATGATTGCAGAATAAGGGAGGCGACCTTGATCTTCTTGATGCACAGTGAGTGATCTTAAAGAAAATCAGAAGAATGGCTGAAGCAGGGGAGAGAAATGGCGTTGCCGTGCCGATGGAGTCCTATGGATCTACAAGCGACACGGTTACACTGACGAATAGAGATTTCCTGGTAAGTTGCTAGTAACAGGGTGTTTAAAATCACAATCCTGAACTGCTGTGTCAAGGATTGCTACCACAACTATCACACCAACAAACACCTACACCATCACTACCACCACCACTTCTATCATTGTTTTGCCACCATCAGCATCACAACCACAGCCATCCCCATCTGCAGTACTTCCATCACATCTACCACTACTCCCCTACCATTACCACCACCACCACCACCACCACCACCACCACCACCACCACCAATACCACCATCACCACAACCACCACCATTGCAGAGCATCTTTGTAATTACTGGACCACCATCAGTATCACAACCACAGCAATCTCGCCACCACAGCCACCACTACTGCTACCACAACCAAAACTATCACCACCAACACCACCACTGATGTAATTGTTTCCGTCATCATTACAACCATTATCACCACTTTCACCATGACTGTCTTCACCACCATCATCAATAATACCATCAAATTCACCATTATCAACACCGTCATCACCACCACCAACAACACCAGCAACATCACCATCACCACCACCACCACCTTATCTTTCATTGCAATCCCTGCAATTCATAATTAGGACTCATTCTCATTTCATAGACAAACTTCATTTAGCCAGTGTTAGATTACTAACGCAACAGCTGTTTTGAAAATTACATTGCCCAATACCTATGGCAAGTTCATTACAAACTAATCAATATCTATGGAATAGTATACCTTATATGTATACAATGTACAGTGAATTTGCAGACTGAGCTCAAACAATTGGTAGTGTGATAGAGTGATTATTGTATCATGTTTAAAGTTGGTAGTCCAATGTTGGGAGTCCAAATCTGTAATTTGCAAGTGCGCATGAGTCAGAGAGAAGCAGTAGGAAAGGGTTAGATTTTTAGGGGGTATGGGTAATGTATTTGGAGACATCATGGTGTAGTGGTTTAGACACTCGCCTTTTCAACCAGAGGGTCGCAGGTTCGAATAATGCCTATGACGTTAATTTCCTTCAGCAAGAAAATCATCCACACTGTGCTGCACTCGACCCGGATGAGGTGAATGAGTACCTGACAGGATTTTTTCCTTGAAATGCAGCGCGCTACTTACAGCTGCACTGCTGAAGCCAGGGTAATTATGCTACATTGTAGAGCGCTTAGGGACGACTGATAAAGTTAGTGTTGGGCGCTATATAAGGACATATTTATAATTATTATTATTATTTAGGTGGTCTGTCGAAATCGACAGATCACCTATTATGTTTCTACGAATTTTCTTCTTCTTATTATTTTTCTTTTTTATTTTTATTCCCAAAATATTTGTCAACGATATCTCAAAAATTACAAGGTCATAACCAATGACATTTCAGTCATCGATCGGGTCTATCGAGGACACGTTAATGCACCCATTGTGTATGCAAATGGTCAATGATGACGTCATCTAGACGCCATTTTGTAAATTTACAGTATCAACAATAACTTCAAAAATAACAGTAAAAAAGTAACAAAATTTACATAANATATAATAGGGAATTACTGGGTGCTTGGGGCTCGGGATACACAATATCACAATACATTGAAATATCATGCACTATTATAATTATAATACATTTTTAATGTGATTAATGCCAAGCACTTTCAAGAATCATCAAGATACATGTAGGCATTCTAATAAAATTGAAATTATATCACCACAACCTCTATCATAAAAAATAAATTGTTTTCACCCCCTAAACAACTGAGAATGCAGTGTAGGACAAGCGACCTGTGCTTAAACATAATATGATAGTTATTCACATGAACCTGACATGTTTTGCCAGAATGACAATTATCAAATAACAAAAAATGCAACGTCCTGCAACACTTCTTGGGTGGCTAGGGCAAGTATAACATGACAGAAAGAAAGAGATACATGTAGAAAAAGAAATAAATAAAGAAGGGTTGCTCAAAGACAGGGAGAGGGGGAGAAACAGATGTAAAAAGAGAGAGAAGAAAAGATATATATGTAGAACAAGTAGACAAAAGACAGGGAAGGGGGGGGGGGGGCTTTGAAATGTACTGTTAAAAAACTTTATGAGGTTTACAGGCATGATTAGTATATATCTCAGTGTAGTCCAGTTGAGGACTCTGTGTGCTAATAGCACCTGCCTACATGTATGCACATATACACAGGGACTACAGCACTCAACCACAAGATTCTTACATTCCAGTCTGATATAACCATCTGGATGTGCCTCCTCTGGACCATTAGGCTTTTGCTCTACAACGCGACTGCTATTATTAATGTTACAATTATTTATGGCCGAAGTGGTCATTTATACATTTTGTTAAGGTTGCATTTTTTTTTAATGCCTTTTTAATGCCTTTTTAGGCCCCTAGGACCTCATCGTATTGCAAAGCATATTATCGTCCCCTTTGTGGCTCCCTATAGATCCAACATCTTAAATACAGTGTAGCGTTCACATTCCACATATAAAGCAAAAGCCCAGTAGTATCACTGTTGTGAAAAACCTGCTGCTGAAGAAAAAGGCCCCACTGGCATTTGCTTTAAAGTTCAACACTTCAGTAGTATAATTTTAAACTTTGCACAGAGAAAGAGAGAGCCAGAGAACTGACTTGAAACAGCAAGGTTGTTTGCATGTATACAAGTAGTTTGTTTCTTCCCATTTATATTGTAAGTATCCTGTAAGATTTTCCATTTCATAACCTTTGGTACCATACGTATATCAATCATGTGGAAGATACATTTTATATTCTACACCTGCCCCACCCCCTGACGGTAAAAGTGGGTGCAAAATTAAAGGGGAACTTTACCCTGACATTGATGTGCTGTCAGTATATGGAGAAAAATATGATGAATCAACTGAAAATTTGAGCAGATTCAGATAATAGTTCAGAATTTATGAATTTTCAAAGTTTTCATTTTCACCCATGATAGGCATCCTCAGAACTTTTATTTGTCATGAGTATTCGGGAATAACATTCAATTAGCTTCACTGACAGCTCAGCACAATATTATTAATTAACTATTTCATCTAATTTAGGGTCAAGAGAACTAGTTTTTAGGCAAGCATTTTGAAAATTAACTTCTCAGAGGTGTAAAAATTCACTTATCACCCAATCGGGATGCAAATGTACTCTCGGGTGTTATTTTCAATTTGTTGGGTTGTTATGTGTGTGCATGTGGGGGGGGGGGGGGGGGGCAGGGAACCCACGATTGTTTTACCTTTAGATAATTGTTTGGATGTCCTCCAGAAACAGACCCTCCAAAAAGGGCCTGACCTGAATTTTTCTCTTTTTTTTTGCTTTTCACTAAAATTATAAAATTATAATTGAACAAGTGTCAAAATTAAACCTGAAAAGTCACACCTCTGTGAACAACATACATGTATGTATGTTGAATGATTAATTGGAAGGTGATTATGTTGAATGATTAATTGGAAGGGGATTATATAATCACCTCCTTTTAGATAGGCAATCCTATTTTTATGATTAGTCTGTTTTCAACACAAAAGAAGAATTTGGAACAGCATGAATGCAACTATTCTTCTTCTTTTTCTATTTCTTTATTCTCCATTTTCTTCATCATCTTCTTCTTCTTCTTCTTCTTCTTCTTCTTCTTCTTCTTCTTCTTCTACATAGTAGTTCCTCTTCTTGTTCATCCTCACGTTCCTCTTTCCCTTCTCCTTTGTCTATATCATCTTCCTCTTTTTATCTTTCTTTCTTTCCTTTCCCTTCTTCTTCTTCTCCTTCTTTTCTTCATCATCCTCTTTTTTCTTCTACTTCTTTTTCCCATCTTTTTCTGTTCCCTTTTTTTCTCTTAGTTCTTTTCTTTTCTTTCTTTTCTTTCATTTCTTCTTTCTCCCATTCACTTACCTCATGAATGTACTCAACCCTCCTACATGTACATACCTTCTATTTTATTCCCCATAATCTCCCTTTCTTGATTTACACTATGATTGCTCAATTCTAAATTGTTACAACAATTCAATATTTAATTGGGCACACACCACATGTCAAAAGAAATATTTATCCTTGGTTCCCTTTATTGTATAATAAAAAAAAAATAGAAAAAATAGACATGTATTAATTGTGTGTTTATGCCATACTTCTGTGGTGAACTGTCAACAAAAATGAATTCAACTAAATGGAGTACATGTATGATTACTTCAAGGAATTCAAGATAGTGAAAACCTATTCAATCATCACACTTTACTAAAATTACCAGCAAGGAAAGATACTTATATTCGCCCATGTGTGTGTTATTAACCCCTCCCCAGCGAAAACTCTTCAATCCATTCATCATTTTGATTGAAATCAAGAATTAAGCCCTCAATGGCTTAATAGCAAAGGAAAATGGCTCTGATATGAAAGCTTAGCTCTGTGTAGTCATAAAGCAGTGATTCTGAATAGGACCTGGCCATGCATACCAGCATGTTATAGTGGAGGCATCTACTATAGTTTAGTCTATTATATCATCGCAGTTCTTTCCACTGTTCCATTATACGAGCATAGACCTCGTTGCAGATCCATTATTTGGAACCATTCGGACTGGAACCAAGTATTTCTAGTATTCTAGAGGAGGGTGGAGAAGGAGATCCTTGAGACCAGTTGGGAAGGTTATCAGGTTGCTGTATTGCCCTTATGCTGGAAGGAAAGTTTATGTTGTGATTAGAGGAGCCCATGTTCTAGCTCTCTACGTTGTTCTTTGGATATTGTGGATATATATTGCATGGGATTCCTCTTGTTCATAGGGACTGATTGTTGACATGGAATCTACAGAGAAAGATTTCCTTCTCCAGATTGTAAGTGAATCATCCTACAGTATTTCATAAAGCTTTCCCAAATTTGGACCCATACGGTGCCATAATCAATTTACTTCTCAAACTTTTAATATTGATTTCTTTTATACATGTACATTACCACCACTTTACAGTCTTTAATATTTAATCAATTAAGAGGTTTAATGTAATTCCTTCAATATTAGGGGTAGGGATGCTCATGTTGATAGCTAAAGCTACTCTTTTATTTGGACACATGTATGTACAATGTACTGCTGAAGTTAGCAATCAGGTAATCCATACCGCAATTCTCAGGAGGTTTGTGATGTTTTTTATACTCAGTGTAGAACGGAAATAGATGTTCCAAACACAAAGTGTGGGATATCAGTATGATAATAATGACTTTCATTTTATATAAAGCGCCTGTTCGTAAGATTTAAAGCGCATTATCAGGTGATATTACTTTACTCATATTACTGACTTATAGTGTACTTTACTTTGATTATTCAAATTACTTACCATACTTTACTTTACTTCACATTACTTACTGCAGATACATATGATTGCGGTATTAATTTGTCTAGTATTTACATATACCAGTAAAATATAAATGTTGTATGCTGCATGTAAATCACAATATATGGAATGTGCTGGAAGGGTTTAAATACCTGTATTTTTTATGTACATGAACTCCCTATATCATATTGTTATTGAATTACAGCCTTTGCATATTTTAGATAGTGGGTGGCAAAGGCAAACACACTCAAAACATAACATACGCCTGATCAATCAACAAGCTTTTGTAATCTCGAAATAATGAGAAGCAGTTTAGTAATGGGTTAAAATACACTATTACTAGGTGATTAGTTTCATGTTGTTTGTGCCTTGAACATGACTTGTTTATTTGACCCATTCTTCACTTGTTTCACATCTGCAGGCACAGACCATTGGTTTTTGCTGCTGCACTTTGTGCAATGCAGGGCACAGAGTCTGCAATCAGAGACTATGGTATATTTCTGACATTCTTACAGGTACAGTCCACAGTGAAAAACATGAAGTCTCCGATTGCAGACTCTGATATGTGCTCTTTTTTGGAAAAACATGGACATAATTATTTTGTTATGATGGAGAAAGAGTTCAGAAAAGGCAAAACAAAACCCTCCAGATGATGTTCCCACTATATTTCACAAAATGACTTTCCTTTCATCAATTTTATGTTCATGAGTTAAAAAATGAAAAGAAGTTCACATCAATTTATTTTCTAGGGGCCACTGGTTGAAGATGCAGGGTGCTCCATAAGCACTTGCCAGCGTCAGTCATGGCTGGGCAAATACTTTTTAGCAAAGGCAAAAGCTGATATCCCGACTTGGGGAAGCCCCAAAAAAGAATCACTTATTGGTTGGAAACAATGAATACAAAACTACGTTAATCCTATCCCGGTCTCACAATTTATGCTTGAGTATTGCTGTATTAAGTGTTTAAATTTAGATTTTTTTCTGGCAAGTGAAATTTATTTCCGAGCAATTGATTCTCGTTAATTCATCTCTAAATTTGTTTTCCCGACTGGGCAAATGCTTCAACAGAATTATTTAG
Source organism: Temnopleurus reevesii (assembly GCA_036244855.1). Classification (NCBI taxonomy): domain Eukaryota; kingdom Metazoa; phylum Echinodermata; class Echinoidea; order Temnopleuroida; family Temnopleuridae; genus Temnopleurus; species Temnopleurus reevesii. The sequence continues at coordinate 41,845 of BQKZ01001362.1, forward strand.
TATATACCCTGCAATACACTGTTCCACCAAGCAATTACTCAAATATTCTCAGTATCTGATAATACATCAAATTTTATTTACAGCTCCATACACATATCTACATACAGTGTATGTACATACCTACATTACACTTATATATATTGCTTTGCAATGCAATATTTACAATATTTGCAATATTATAAATAGACTTACATGCCTCAGTTCATATCATAGCCTCGTTTCATGAATCTTGTTTTATTACTCATCTTCTATGAAGCACATCAGGCT
>BQKZ01001362.1:49717-60208 GCA_036244855.1 Temnopleurus reevesii
GTCTCCTTCTGCAGATCTTTTTTGATTGACGTCATAACAAATGCTAAAAATTATTCTAAAAATTGCTAAAAACTAATATTACGAAACAAGCCATCAAATCAGGTCTTCTGTTCGCATTACACGTTTTCTGTTTCACTGTTATCAAAACACATATTTTTGCAAAATCACCTTTCCATAGATAAATATGTTGTGGTTCATGTTTTTATCCAAATTTACTCTTTGACTAATTTACTAAAATGAAAATGATTTGTTCAGGGGTACACATGCAAAATGTTTGATCAGATTTATTTTGAGAGCTGTTGTAAATTTGTGGCATGGGCTGGTGAAAAAGAAATGAGCCACAGAATTTGTCTCGAGAATTATATTTTTGAAACCAAATTTCATTAACCAGGCATGTAAAGATCACTGCTTTGAAAGAAAAGCCACATGCTGTGTAGTGTGTGTGTGTGTACACGACAGTCTTGGTTTATGAATACAAATTTTAATAACAATTTTAGAAATTGTTCGTGCATTTTTCAAAATATTCAACAGTATCCCTTCTTTTTCAGCCTAAAATTTGACTTTCCAAGATTGTTTTTTTATGTTGAAGAATACTAAATGTTAGAACTTATCCCCAATCAATTAAGCACAAGGATTGGTCATGATAAGCGCATTTATAGTTATTCCAATAATAATTCTTTTATTCGGGCCTCGAATTAATGGACCGTGCGTTCAAAATTCAAAACAGCTGTTGACCCCTCGTTGACCAATAGTGCAAGAGTCTCTCTCAGTGCGTATTCTGCATGGTGTGGCATTGTATTGAAGTACACACTGTATGTGCTCTTACAATGTTTTATGTGTGTGTGGTAATACGCTAAGAGTATCGCGATACCGTTGGTGTCAAGAGGAATTATGATAGAATAGATTTTTATTTGAATTAAATATTCTGGACAATATTCGATCAAAATACTTCATCTAGGTTATTATTTTGGAATATCCGAGGTACACAACAAGTTTTAAGCATAACCGTAATGTGTGCAAATTTAGTTTTCTACCTTTAAGCAGCTGACAGACAAAGGTATAGATTTCAAGATTAAGCAGTGATTTGATATCAATATCATGGTAGTGATTTGATATTGTATGCAAACCAAAGCCTGAATGAATTGCATGCTGAGTACCCACTCAAGTAGCATGGCTAGTAAATTTCTCAAGTGCTTCCATAAATGACTTATTATATTCCAACCAGCATAACCGAGCTTCCACACACGTATTGGCATTTATTTGTCTGTAACATATGGAATGACAATTGATGATCAGCTTGGCTTATGTATAACATCACACATGAACTTCCAATTATACTTACTGAATAACATTATATCATATTATGTGGTTGATATCAGAAACAAATTAGGTTAATAGAATGATAATAATAATGGTGGCTAAGTACCGCACCAATCCACTTTTGACTAGGCTCATAGTATCTAAAGAAACCCAAGCAAACAAAAACAAACAAGACATGACAAGTGGAATAGAAATAGAAGACGGAATTTGAGTAGAAAATGGATTTGAAATAATGATGATGAATTTAGATTTAAAGGCGTTTCTCATTCGAAGCTCAATATTAACGCCGGATTGGCATTTTTATTTGTAATGCATTTCAATAAAATAATCAAAAGTGAGGTAAAATTAAATGTGTTTTTTTAATTCCATTTGTCCTTCATTAGAAGGTATTCATAGGTTTGTTCCTTTAAATAAAAAAACATACCTTGCAAAAATTTGATAAAGATTTTAATGTGCAATACATGCATGATTAAGATTTCTTTTTCACTAAGATTTTCCTTGCCAATAAGGTGAATTTAAATAATTGTTTAAGGTACGGTACAATTTAATTGTTTTGTTAGTGTTGATTAAATCAAACAATCATTAAATCAATCAAAGCACAGTATTATTATCATCAGCCTTTAGTTAGACATAAGCACCATGTTCAGACATGACTCATTGTATACCAGTCATTTAACAAAAATGAAAACCCAATGCAAACATTTAGAAGGTGACAGTAAATGTGTTTGACCACAGGAAAGGGAACTATGGTAATCTGTTTACCCAAAGTAAATATAATGAAATTGATTCTTAACATAACAGTGTGCTCATTTTCTAACTTTCGAGATGAAACTTGATCATGCAGATACATGTATATAAATGGGTAAGACATTTTGTTGTCTGTGAAGCTTTTTATAGAATATCAAAATTTTCTCCAGATAACTCAGTAGATCCATTTGTAAAGTGCAAACATTATGAACACATGCATTCTTCTGCACTTGATGGTGGCAGCAGTGGGATATGAACACATGCTATCATGCGCAGCATGGTGGCAGCAGTGGGATATGAACCTATGTCATCATGCACAACATGGTGGCAGCAGTGGGATATGAACCCATGCCATCATGCACAACATGGTGGCAGCAGTGGGATATGAACCCATGCCATCATGCACAACATGGTGGCAGCAGTTGGATATGAACCCATGCCATCATGCACAGCATGGTGGCAGCAGTTGGATATGAACCTATGCCATAATGCACAACATGGTGGCAGCAGTTGGATATGAACCTATGCCATCATGCACAGCATGGTGGCAGCAGTTGGATATGAACCTATGCTATCATGCACAACATGGTGGCAGTAGTTGGATATGAACCTATGCTATCATGCACAACATGGTGGCAGTAGTGGGATATGAACCCATGCCATAATGCACAGCATGGTGGCAGCAGTGGGATATGAACCTATGCCATCATTTAAAAAAGGTACAACGTTCAGTACCTGTCCACCACATACTAAAACTCTGTAGAACACATGGAGCATGTATTCACTGGTGTTTTATAGTACGCAAATAACTCAGGAAACAATTTTGAGCTCCAGATCTGTATTGCCATTTGAACACTTTTAGGTCAAGGACTCGTTGAGTTTTCATACAACCAAATATTGCCAATCAATAACATACAGACCGCACAAAGGTCTGTAGTGTTTGTGCACTGAACATTTTAAAAATAATTTCTTGATTGCAATACACTATGTAGGCCCAGCATCTCGTTGTAAGGCCTTTTTATAGCATGCAAGGCTGTGAAACATTGCTCTAAATAATAGTAATTAAGTAATATCCCATAGCTAAAGAATCAAGACCAATTTGATATTGGATTATTATTTCCCTGTATTTAGCTCTACTGTTAGCAATATTCAAACTTTTCAACAAATAATTATATTTGACAGATACATTTTCTCATTTCAAAGTGCACCAACATGCGAATAAATTTCTTGCGGGAGGAAATCTTCTCATTGAATGCCACAAGTCTTCAAATGAGAAACGACCCAAAATTTATATTTTTTCAACAAGAGCACCCCCCCCCAAAAAAAAAAAAAAATCAGATAAACAGAACAAATAAATTGAGGAAAGTTATACAACCAATAAAAAAGTTATTCATTTGAAATTGATATAAAACATTGGGGAAATCAGTGAAGATAATTACCTTTTTCATGAGTTCATGGATGCACAATTGACCTTTTATTTTGTTTATATTCATACTGCAAAAATAAATTATTTGATCAATCAAGTTTTTTTCAAAACTTGAACCAAAGTTGCATTTTTACAGCTTTCCATACAGCAGTCAGCTTCTTATGAAATAAATCTATTGAGTTTGAATATGTTTTAGAATTTTTGAGTTATGAATTTATATTTTTTTCAAGATCTTCATAAAAAATATAGTCGACTCTGTAAATAGAAAACCGACACACATGGACCGAGCTGTATATCATCACGGTATCCTGAGCTGAATTTTAAAGGAAATAGAAAAAAATTCAGCCAGAAAATAACATTTTGTTGTACTTGTATTAATGTTAATAAAAAATTAGTTGCAGGTGCACCTGTGACATCATCAAATTGGCAATCATATAGTGATGCTCATCTCATTCAAAATGTCAGAAATTTCTTATGACATGCAGTTGCCCTATTTTCCTCCAACCTTTTAACGCCTGTTTATCAGATTTATCTGAAAAACTATCAATTTAGGATGGGCTTTCCTTATAATAATATCTTGGCCTCATGCAAGCCTTCAAGCAGTTTTGAATCATGCTGACACTGCATCTGAAAAGGAGTTATCAATAGATTACTCTGTACATAGGGCCCATACTGGGTTTCGCCTCAAAAGAGGAACTCGCTAACAACTATGCATCAAATACTCTTTTCAGAAATTGTCTTTTTAATAACAATCCCATACTTTAAGTAGGGTTTTATCTCGCCATTAGATGTGTTTTCAATAGCAGCCCTAGCCCACTCCAAAACATCAGACTAAAGAACTTTCATACAGTGATACAATAGATTGTGAGCANATTTTACTTAGAGTCGGTCTCATTTGCAAAATTTATGTTCGGTCGTGATCATGTGCGTTTTCATAATTTTGTCGGATTAATGAGTTGTCTGACTCTAATCTGTTTTTATGTAATGTCTATTTCGTGAACCAATTATTCAAAATGTCGGCCTCGTAAGCTGTCGGACTCATGGGCTGTCGGACTCGTCGGTAGTACCCAAATACTGCACTAAATGATAGTGATTAAAAATTATAAATGCAATATACTATATAGCTACACATAAGCACCTCATTGTAAGGCGTTTTCATAGCGTGTCAGTCTGTGAAATACTGCACTAAATGATAGTAATTAAAGATAGTAAAAGCAATGTACTTATTAGCTATTATAAAGGGAATCATTGCTCTCAACCGATTTGGTATTGGTCATTACTTCCCTAGATTTAGCTCCACTGTCAGCAATATTCAAGCTGTTCAATAAATTATTATTTTTTGATAACTCTTGATAAATAAGTACATGTACTCACTTCAAAGCGCACTGAGAGATGCGAATGAATTTCTTGTTCCAGGGTGAAATTAAAATACCTTTGCTAGAGTAAAAACATCAAATCTTCTCATCGAAAGCTGTAATCCTTCAAATAAGAGTTGACCTAAAATTGATATTTCTTAAACAAGAGCAAACTTGCAGATAAACAGAACAAACAAAAATTAAGGAAAATCGTACAACCAATAAAAAAAAATTATTATTTCAAAATTATTCAAAATATTAGGCAAATCAATGAATATATAATTACCTATTTCATGAGTTGATGGATGCTCAATTCACCATTATTTTGTTTATAAAACATACTGCAAGAATGGATTATTTGATCGATCACATTTTTTCAAAACTTGAACCAAAGTTGCATTTTTACATCTTGCCATACAGCTATATCTCAGACTTTTGATATTGAGTTACAAATTTATATTCTCAAAGGATTTTCTGAAAAAAAAAGTATTGTCAAAGCTGTAAATGGAAATATTACACACACAATGTCCTTGATTTATATCATCAAGGTATCCTCATTTTTAAAAGAAATAATAAAAATTCTGCCAGAAAATAATGTTTTGTAATACATGTATTAAAAAATAGTTTTCTCACCTATGACATCAAATTTGCAATTGACTACTAATCTTCATTTCATTCAAAATGTCAGAAATTTTTGTTAGTTGCCCTGTTTTCCTCTAACCTCTTCACTCTTGTTTATCAGATTTATCTGAAAAAAAAAATTATTTTGGGATGGGCACTCCTTCTTATAATTACTTGTCCTCATGCAAGCCTTCAAGCAGTTTTGAATCATGCTGACACTGCATCTGAAAAGGAGACTTATCAATAGATTACTCTGTACATAGGGCCCATACTGGGTTTCGCCTCAAAAGAGGAACTCGCTAACAACTATGCATCAAATACTCTTTTCANTCAATCAAAGCACAGTATTATTATCATCAGCCTTTAGTTAGACATAAGCACCATGTTCAGACATGACTCATTATATACCAGTCATTTAACAAAAATGAAAACCCAATGCAAACATTTAGAAGGTGACAGTTATGTGTTTGATCACAGGAAAGGGAACTCTTGTGTATGGTAATCTGTTTACCCAAAGTAAATAAAGTGAAATTGTTAAAGGTGTGGTCACACCTGCCGAGCTGAGCAGTAGCGTTCCTTTAGAGGTAGGGATTTAGTCTGAAAGGAGAGACCCTAGTGTTTCGGGGTGTGCTTGTGCAGAGCGTGATACAGGGTATGCATTGTGTGACTACATCACACACAGAGTCGTTCCTTCTTTCAGCCTAGGGTAAGGTAAAATCAATGCAGTGTGTCACGTAGTAAAAGGTTGCATTCTCTGTATCATGCTCACACTGAAAGCTTAGGGTATGTACTTGCAGACTACGCTAAAGTACCACTACATCTCCACTCGGCCGATGTGACCACACCTTTACATAACACAATTGATTGTTAATATAACAGTGCTTCCACATATACTGCAAAGTAATCTTCCAGCTTTAACATGCTTGTTCATATGTCTGATGATAGAAATGAATGTGTATTAATTTTGTTTTCCGTGAGGATTTTTGTAGATTACCAGAAATGTTGCCCCTTAACCCCACAAGTAACGCACATGTACACTGCACTTGATATACACAGCATTTTTGTTCTACACATAACCATTAACATATTAACCTAATATGGTATTTGTTATTTAATCTAGTCTGTTTCGCTCAAATTAATGGATAATGAACTTGTATGCTGTCATGTTGAGCATGGTGGCAGCAGTGGGATATGAACCCATGCCATCATGCACAACATGATGGCAGCAGTGGGATATGAACCCATGCTATCATGCACAACATGATGGCAGCAGTGGGATATGAACCCATGCTATCATGCGCAACATGGTGGCAGCAGTGGGATATGAACCCGTGCCATCATGCACAACGTGGTGGCAGTAGTGGCATAACCCATGTCATCATGCACAACATGGTGGCAGCAGCAGTAGATATGAACACATGCCATCATGCACAACATGGTGGCAGCAGTGGGATAACCCATGCCATCATGCACAACATGGTGGCAGCAGTAGATATGAACCCATGCCATAATGCACAACATGGTGGCAGCAGTGGGACAACCCATGCCATCATGCACAACATGGTGGCAGCAGTAGATATGAACCCATGCCATAATGCACAACATGGTGCAGAGCTGCCAACCAAAATCCGTATTTTTCTCCTATTTTNACCAAAATTGGACACAAATAATTTGTAAGTGGTCATAGTGAAAAGCCCAATTTTAGCCCAAATGAGGAATAATTTTCTGTAAACAGAAGCATTCTTTTTTTCTTTCTGTGCTAGATTTTTCCGAGAAATTGAAATTTATTTGAAAAGCTGGCAATCTAGCATCATTCTGTCAGGTTTTTTTTCAAGGCAATCAATTTTTATTTTATCTGGAGTGTAGATATGATATTTTCACATTTACTTTTTATTTGACGTACTAGATTGATGCAAGATTAATAACAGGATTCTTCATGTAGTTTCATGTATCATCACATTGATTGGTTGCTTTGGAACTATTGTTTCTCAGTCCAAAATTAATTTAGATAAAACTACCTGTGTTCTTTAAAGCATACAGTTGGGTACAGATTTAAAAATGTGAACTTTACGGGATGTTTATCATGATATAGATATCTTACACACATTTCGAGACCAAAGCATAATTGTTTACAAACTGATTCTTTCTAAAATTTGAATCATATTAATAGCACCCTCTCATGGTAATAAAAAGTAATTTGCATGTTACTTGGCATAAGCAAGTTTTTTACCAAGATATGACAAAAGAATAACAAAAAGGTAAACACGAAAATTAAATTCCGAAATTTTCATCCAATTCTTTGCATGAGAAAATGTCCTTCATAAAAAAAGAAAATATTTATTTAGTCTCAGGGGACACGAGGCTGATATTTTGCAAAATTTAAGGTTACTTTTGTACCAAAACTATTCTTTACACAATTTTTTTTGTGTAATATTCTCATGATATTTTATTTCATTTCATTTAGATTTGAAGACAAATTTGAGGCCAAAATGATTCGCTTTTACCGAAAATTTACATTGGCTTTAAAATGAGGAAATTTTACAGACTATGGGGACACAACTAAGATCCTATTTTTATGGGTTAATGACTTTTGAGTCACTCTTTCGGTTACTGTACGAGATGATATTTTCATTGGATTTTATTTTCACCAATTCCATGGCCACACTGCAATCTTGCCAAAAGTTTCACTCATAATACTGTCCATAAACCTGTGTGCAATGATCCTTCAAGAAAACAGCAACCCGCCATGAATGTCTGAAAATAGTGAATTGCTGGAAATACTAAAATTGTGACTTTTAGTTTAGTTTAGTTTATTTAAACCATATCAAACACAACAACTATATAATGTATAAAAGCATAAATCACAGAATGATAGGTTTGGGACCCCCATGAAGCACAACTTGTGGACCGGGCCCCTTCACAATAACAGTTAAGATGACATTAATATAATAACTTGAACATACGTACAACAAAACTATAAATGCAAGGGGATGACAAGTTCATCCCTCTAGACAAAATCACACATATTCACACACAAATGAACGCACACACACAAACACACACACTCACACACAAACACACACACCTACATTGCCAGTTATGGCAATCACTATAGCGAGATGGCTTCTTCCTGGTTTATGTATTATTATGTATTATTATTTTACAGTACATGGACTACAATTTTTCTTTTGGGCAAAAATAGAAAAAAGTGAAAGCAAGTATGGTAAAACATCTTATCATTTTTTTTTTATATCCCTCTTAGCGTTCCTTCCCGCAACTTTTTAGGATAATGGAAGCCCAGACATTTAGATACTGAGTTTTAGCTTCTTTTGAAATGTATTATCACACCCAAATCCTTAGTCAGAGAAGCAATTATAATGGTAGGCTCTTGTATTCCTTAAAATGGAAAGCAAGTTTGATAAAACAATGTATTATGACCGTTCTATATCCCCCATTGAGTTTCTCTCTGCAACTTTTTAGGATAGTGGAAGCGATACATGAAGATAAATGCTGAGTAGTGACTTTTTTGTAATGGTTGATCACACCCCAATCCATAGTCTGAGGAGCAAATATAAAGGCAGGCTATTTGATTCATACACTCTGCATCGTCATTTGGGGGATTTTACAAAGCATGTTTCTTCCCATTTATCCTTTATTGCATTCTTGCCTTGTGATATAACACGCATTCTCTATGAGTGTTCTCACACATAATATTGGCACTCTGATGGATGTTTATGAGAGATGCAACAATTTATTGAAGAGGAATATGATGTAGATGTAGATGAGCCTTAGATGTACAATTTATTCAGGACTTTTTTGGATAGTGAACTAATTGATGACTAGCCTGCTTATATCCTTAATGGAATATTCATCAATCTTTTATTTNATATCCCTCTTAGCGTTCCTTTCCCAACTTTTTAGGATAATGGAAGCCCAGACATTTCGGTAGCTGAGTTTTGGCTTCTTTTGAAATGTTTTATCACACCCCAATCCATAGTGTGAGAAACAATTAAAATGATGTAGGGTCTTGAATTCCTAAAATGGGAAAGCAAGTATGATAAAGCAATGTATTATGACCATTGTGTACCCCACTTAGAGTTTATTCTCGCCACTATTTTTAAGGATAATGGAAGCCCAAATATTTAGATCGTTGCTGATATTTTTGCTTCTTTTGAAATGTATGATCACACCCCAATCCATAGTCTGAGGAGCAAATATAAAGGCAGGCTATTTGATTCATACACTCTGCATTGTGATTTGGGGGATATTACAAAGCACGTTTCTTCCCATTTATCCTTTATTGCATTCTTGCCTTGTGTTATAACACGCATTCTCTATGAGTGTTCTCACACTATTAGTTTAAAGTGCATTGAATGCTTTATATGTTTATGAGAGATGCAACAATTTATTGAAGAGGAATATGATGTAGATGTAGATGAGCCTTAGATGTACAATTTATTCAGGACTTTTTTGGATAGTGAACTAATTGATAACTAGCCTGCTTATATCCTTAATGGAATATTCATCAATCTTTTATTTTTACTGATTTTACGACCATTACAATGTCCATTGGCTCAAGAGATGATCTATCTGAACATGAAAATAACAAATATGTGACTGTATATAACATTCACTGAATTCGCTAAAATATTGCTTTTGATGTAGCGCACATGCATATAAATTATCCAATGCAACTATTCAAGCATATTTAGCTCGAGTTAAGATCACCCATGGTTGTAATAAACCTTCGTTGAGATATCCACCCTTTTATATACGAACATGATTGCATGACATGCAATATGGCCCTCAATCCATTACTTTCCAAACTCACCGTTTTATTAGCAAAATTGTCATTTTTTTGTTTATTTCAAGGCATTACTGAACCCACCAAAGAACATGTCTGATCGCTTCCTGAAGAACATCGGGATCAAGAGGAATTTCCTCAACCAAGACGTCCCCAATCAGCCGCCCGATTTCATGACGTGTGCGTTCAGGTCCAACAAACTCAAGAAGTAAGTTTGC
>BQKZ01001362.1:65468-105513 GCA_036244855.1 Temnopleurus reevesii
AATGAGGGGGTGTGGCCTATGATACTTTTAAGTTGGCAGATGAACATTTAAATTTGCCAAAATTGGGGAAGTATGTGAAAGTGGAATGTAAAATGTTTTCAAAAGAACTTACTTTTTCATCAAACTAAGGTTTTCAAAATTTTTTCTTTACATAGGTTTGTACACAGGATGGTTATTACCAGCATCTCTCATCGGTATTATAGTCTTCATCTATGGTCTTGTCACTGTGCCTTTCAATCCTATAGCGTAAGTATATAGACAGATACTGTGAATGTAATGCTTAAAGGCATTGCATAACATCGGTTTCGTTTTAAAAGTTCGCAACTGCCACATCCAAAATGCTACTTAAATTGTTGATGAACATAAACTATGCTGTGAAAATCTTACGCTCATCGTTTAGTACTCCTAAAAAGCAAAAGATCAAAATGTTACCTCAGGAGGCACACTGTTTGGGATTAAAGTATCCATTTTGCACTTTATTAAATTTTCATTGATATCTTAATAGTGCCTGTAAAACCTCCTTTTTACATTGTTTGATGATCAATTTCAACATCAATATGAATGTAATAGCATATGCCAGACAGATTGATTTGAGTATATTGAAATAACAAAGTTTATAATCTGTGGCAGAAGAAAAGACTCTCATTTAAACACTCACAACTTTCAATATATTGAAGTGTTTGACTGTAATAAATGTGGTAAGTAGTTTTTTTCTCCATGATATACTTGCCTTCAACTTATTGCGTCTTCCCTTTATAAAGGATAAAACTTTCCATATGACCAGTGAAATTATCACGTTATTTCAATGTTATCAATTTTGTTAATTTACAGGAATCAGATTTGCAACACTTCAGAGGATTTCCTAATGTGTCCGCTGTGTGATGTAGAGATAGGGTGTGCCAAGTGGAATCTCTCAACCACGTGCTTTGAGGCAGAGGTAAAATCACAATTGATGATGATGGTGAAGATGATGATGATGGTGGTGATGGTGATGGTGGTGATGGTAATGATGGTGGTGGTGATGATGATGATGATGATGATGATGATGATGATGGTGTTGATGATGATGGTGATGGTGATGATGATGGTTGTGGTGGTGGTAGTGGTGGTGGTGGTGGTGGTGGTGGTATCAATGCTGATTTTGATGATGAAGGCAAGGATGAAGATTCATTTAATGATGAATAAGATGATGGTGGTGGTGGTGGTACTGGTGATCTAATTGAAAATTGTCTCACCAACATTTTATCATGGCATATATAGGCAAAGGAAACATAGTTGCACATACCATTTTTTAATGAATGCATCTTCATTACACTATTCATCTTTGCAACACGGAAAGAGAGCAGTACTTTTTCCTCAGTTTCTTGCCGAAAGCATGATCTTTTGACGCTCAATATCGAAAGTTTTGTTGGATGAGGACAACAAAACTAGTACAAGATGAATGAATGCTCTCACTGACGGCCACAGGTAGAATTTATATTTCTTAATAAATACTGATATTGAAATTAATTTTAGGAAAGATATTTCAATTCTGTACCTTTTTGACAAGGTTCATCTATAGTAATTTTTCATTATTCAATTTTATATACTGATATTGAAATTAATATTTATATCAAAGATTCTCTTGGTATCTCATTCTTATATGTATTTTTTATTTCTGCAGATTGCGGTGTTATTTGATCATCCTGGAACGGTGTTCTTTGCAATATTCATGTCGTTCTGGGGTAAGTAGACTCGAATGTCATCATTTGTAGGTTATCCGTAAGATGGGCTTTGGGGATATAGCCCCCCAGGGTCAGAGCTAGGATGTGCCAAATTTAAGTTAAAAAGGGCAGAATTAGTGATTTTGATGCAAAATTTGAATTGTGTGTACCTCCCTACATGTGAGCAAGTGTTTGTACAAGAAGTCTTTCGATTCATCTTGAGAATGTTCAATTTTTAAAATTCAATATTCTTAAAACCTAAGACATTTCTAATTCTATGGGCTGTTTACAGGAGTTGGTTTGGGGTATTCTACCAACCAGCACATTTTTATTTAGGGCCTCAGCTACTCTTTAAGTTTGATGCTTTAGATAATAATCTGGCAAAGATAAGCACTTTAGAATTGGCTCCAAATGTTTCCGACTGAAACAAAAAAAAATCTTTACCTGAAGTTGAAATGAGCTTTAAGTGAAATAAATGGATGTCAATAATTTTTTAGTCCAGTAATATTGAGTTTAATCATGATGCTGTCTTTTGTGTTCTTGTCTCATTAGCTGTGTCGTTTCTTGAGAGTTGGAAGAGAAAACAGGCTAGTCTTGCACATCACTGGGACTGCTGGAACTTTGAAGAAGAAGAGGTATTTTCCAAGCATTATTGTTACATGCCTATGTTAAAGCCATTATGTAACATTGTGTTCATTTGAAAAATCATGAATTGCTCAATATGAATAGTTGATGATGAACATAAATTGAACTGTGAATACTTTAAACTTCAATATCCATGTTTTCGGGGAAAAAAGATAAGTTACATAATTTCCCTAAAGTCACGCTGTACATGTCCTGGAATTAATTCCTTTTGATGCTTAAAGTCAGTCCGTCATGATCGATAGGACTTCCGGTTGCAAGTGCGAACGGACGGCGTGTTGCGTATTCAATTTGGCAACAACGATATTTAAACATTTCCTTGCTTACGCACCTTGCCAAGCTCAGAAACTCGGAACACTTCGTACGAAATTCCGATGCTTGTCGTAGTCGCATGTATTTTGATTAGTCCCCTCTTTGGCTTTGATTGTTTATAAAAACATGCGAAACACATACGTTTGCGACTACCCAGCTGTGAACTAGCGAAATAAAGCTTGCTCACTCCCTATTCCAGGTAAAGAAAAATCTTTGATTTTTCTGCTCTGCAATCTTCGCAATCAAAATGGCAGCGGACAGTTTGGCTCCTAACCGGAAATCATGTCGATCTTGACGGACTGACTTTAATTCAATTTTCCAAGAAATTTTGATAGTGGATGGGTAATTTACATTAAAAAAATAAAAACTATGATTGTACACTTAAGTATGCTTGATTATGTTATTTAATATTCCCCGGAACTTTTTCTCACATCATCTCGAAAAGTAGCCCTAACTTGTTCCTCGTGAGCACAAACATTTACACTTCAGCAGCACAAACTCATAATTTCCCCTGTAGCTCAATTGATGTTTGTGAATCCTATGAGTTTGAGTTATAAGTGATATATATTAGCCATAGTTAGTTTTGACAATCTTTTACCCTGATTTTTTTTCTTTCCCTAGGAGCGTCCACGTCCCCAGTTTGCAGCGCAGGCTCCTGCAATGGAAGAGAACCCCATTACAGGAGTCATGGAGCCTTACTTTCCAGAGGACATAAAAAAGAGAAGATGGATAACTGGTATTTTTGTCATCGTTGGCATGGTAACTAATTTTATTTGTGTTTTTTAAGTTATTTATGCTTGTTCACATTTACAGTTAAAGTGTTTTTAAAGGCCTATTATCTTTATATAAGGGTCAGAATATCAGAAATGGTAATTCAGAAGTTATTCTATGGAAGATAACCCTATAACAGGGGTCATAAAACCTTACTTTTTAGAGAAAATAAAGAACAGAAGATGGATCATTAGTATTGTTTTCATTGTTGGCATGATAACTGATTTTTTTTTAAATTTACAACATTGTCATAAGCCTAAGGAATTACATTATTTAAGAGTATGATATCAGAAACTAATTAGAAATGTCTTCATGAATTATATACACTTCTACATTTCTTCATAGAAAGTGTTGAAGCTCAAATTTATGGACACAAAGCAAAAATATTGGAACTTTATATTTCCACATAGAGTCATATCACTGGAAAAAGGTGTTTTTAATATCTAAATATTGATGACCTCATTTTTTGAGAGGTTATTTGTAGGTTGTTTATTTTCCTTTTCCTTTGGGGGTGGGCAAAAATCCAAATATTTATTGAATGATGATTATTATCACTTTTTTTCTTTCCAGGTTACCTTGGTTCTAATCTTCCTAGTCGGTGTGATCATGTACCGCGTCTTGGTCAGCATACCCCTCTCCCAGAATGACCTCCTCCGATCCAATGCCCAGACCATTGCCAGTATTAGCGGGGCCATGCTGAACTTGGTTTTGATCATGGTGCTTGGCCAGGTGTATCAGAAGCTTGCTGTTATCATGAACGATTGGGGTGAGTTCTTAAAGAGAGGGGAAATAGGAAGAAGAGAGAGGAGGGGTTTAGCGAGGGAGGAGAATTCTCACTGTTTCTAGGAGGAACAAATGTGGAATTTCAAAGTATTACTTGAGCCTCGCTAAACTTGGTTTTGATCATGGTGTTGGGTCAGGTCTCTCAGAAGCTTGCTGTGATCATGAACGATTGGGGTGAGTTTATAGATAGATATAGGGAGGGTAGAGACAGAAGGGGTGCCTAATGAGGAGGGTGCGGGGATAGACAGGTGGAGAGGCAGGACAGAATTGTTAATATTGCCAGTATTAGTAGAGCAATGCTTTACTTGGTTTTGATCATGGTGTTGGGCCAAGTCTACCAGAAGCTTGCTGTGATCATGAACGATTGGGGTAAGTTTACATAGTGAGGGAGAGGGTAAAGAGGGAGGAAGGAGGGGCAGGATTGAGCGAGAGGGGATTATAATGTTTGCCTGTGATAGTGGAGCTATGTTCAAATTTGATTTTGATCATGGGGCTTGGTCAAGTTTATGTAAACTAAGCAATAGTCTCCTCCCATTTCACTTATGTTATATTTTGATTGAGATTTGTCTATAATTTTCTCAACCACTAATTACACAATTTGTAAGTTTCATAACACCAAAAAGTATTTCAAGGAGATGGATCACAAACGTTCTATCCGGACCGTTTCTAATTGCAAGCTGAAACTCTAACTCCATCTGTTTGCTTTAATACACAGAAATGCACCGAACACAGACAGAGTACGAGGACAACTTGACTTTCAAAGTCTTCATCTTCCAATTCATGAACTTCTTCTCTTCCATCTTCTACATTGCATTTTTCAAGGGAAAGTAAGTAATAGTATGTCCTTGTTAAAAGTTAAAATTGCGAGGTTAAATTATGTTTTTGTCATTTTTTGTGCACCAAACTTAAAAAGATGAATTACTACAATCCGGTTGTGCTAGAGAAAACTACACATGCTGGTTCTTTGTTGGAAATTGCATTTGTTTTGCAATATCCTTGATGAAGCAAAAATAGATATGCCTGGTTCATGTGAATTTGGAAGAACTTTACAAAATTCTTTATTTATGAATAAAGATGTAATCGTTAATAACAGATTTATACCATTATAAACAGCTAAATGAGCTAATGCTAGTTCCCGGGCAAATTCAAATTAATCACTGGCATAGAATTGTTCCTGTCATTTATTTAGAAGATATGTTTGTCCTCTCAACAGATTGATTATGGACAAATGATAACTGTAATGACATGCATTTTACATCTGACCATTATACTACTGGTATTTTGAATAAACTTTTTGCGAAGCCAATTCTTAGTGACTGAATCATCTATATTGTTGGATCCATTATCCTTACGAAAGTTACAGTGCAACTTTGACAAAGCAGGACGTTTTCATGAAGATATTGATGCATCTTATGTCTTTATAGATTTTTGGCTTACGCAGGCAACTACAACACAATTTTTTGTGTGCGTGGCGAAGCTTCCAGTAGCTGTCTTGTAAACGTAATCCAACAGCTCCTTATGACAGAATATTTATTTCATGAAGTTAAAATTTATGTAATCACTGTTTTATATCATAAAATTCTTGGGTTACCCTGGCAACTACAATACAATGTTTGGTTTGCGTGACGAGGCTTGTGGTAGCGGTGGCTGTCTTGTAGAACTAGTTCAATAACTCTGTCATTATATCAACAAAATATTTTTTTATGAAGCTTCAATATGTAATCACTTTTTTATTTCAACAGATTCTTGGGTTACCCTGGCAACTATAACACAATCTTTGGTCTGCGTGACGAGGCGTGCGGTAGCGGTGGCTGTCTTGTGGAGCTTGCCCAGCAACTCTTTATCATCATGGTTGGTAAACAGATGATCAACAACTGTCAAGAGGTTGCCATCCCGTAAGTGAACTGAAACTACGATTCTGTGATCATTGGGCGAATGTTGTTGCCAATTGGTATTCCCGCAAACCAGACATTTTTAATTGGATGTTATTGATTCAGATCTTAGATGAATTTTTGCCGTGATTGGATTTCTCTCAGAATGAAATAACTCCATTACAAGATTTTTAACACATTTTTATACACAATCGTAGTTGATTAAAGTTGCCAACTCAAGGATTCCACTAATGACGAAAATCAAATGTTTAGCCTGATTTTGCAGAAGCTTCCACAACTTTTCCTTTATTCACGGGAACCAAATAAATCTCTTGATTTACAATCTCCTTGGAAGATGATGAATGATCAGATTTGGATTAAAAATAGAATTAAACAGGACAATTTGATTCCTCTGTTTTTAATGTTTTCTTGCATTGTGTTGATTAGAAAGACCACATTTTCTAGAACATTTGGATACCAAAATTTAATTTCGCCTAAAATGGAGTTACATCACTGATTCACTGAACCCTTGATCTAATGCTTTCTCTACCGCTTGCAATGGCTGCATAGCAGCAGCTATGTCCTTTGGGAGGGGATTTGGTCAACAATTTATACACGACGTTGCTGAGTGTTTTCACATATTTTATGAAAAAGGTAGGGTGGTCGTGGGGCTGCAGCCCCCAGCACTGGTGCTTCCAAGGTCTGTGGTTATTTTTACTTCAACATTGAGATATCTGAAATCAGCCCTATGTAAGGAAAATACTTTCTATACTTTGTATAACTTCATTTTTTGTTATTATTAACAACAGGAAACTGAAGCAGTTTATCATCAGGTGGAAGCTCAAAGGATCACTTTCTGGGTCCGATGAAGAGAGCACACGTTGGGAAGAAGACTACCAGTTGGTACCTAATGAGGGACTCTTTGAAGAATACCTAGAAATGAGTAAGTAGTACTCTCGCCACCCACCCCCCACCCCAAGACTCGAGCAATCATGAGTACATAATAGTCTTGGATGTTATGATGAAAGATGACATTGATAAAAAGAAATAAAAATAGCCCAAATGGTCACTTTCCGGGTCAGATGAAGAGAGCACACGCTGGGAAGAAGACTACCAGTTGGTACCTAATGAGGGACTCTTTGAAGAATAACTAGAAATGAGTATTAGTGGTACTCTCGTTCCCCCCTCCCCCCAAAGACTCAAGCAATCAAAAGTACATGATAGACTTAAATGTTAAAGAAAACATGCAAATATGACATGGACAAAAAAAGAAAGTGAAATAGCTCAAAGGATCACTTTCGGGGTCGGATGAAGAGAGCACTCACAGGGAAGAAGACTACCAGTTAGTATCGAATGAGGGACTCTTTAAAGAATACTTAGAATTTAGTAAGCACGCATGTCATGAAGTTAACCTCAACAACTTGATAAATGATCGAAATGGAAGCATTTTGCACCAACTCTCATTGGGGACTTTTAAGCCTTCAGTTTTTTCTTGATGAAAACTTCAGTGAATAATTTTCCTCTTTCCCTTCTCAACATATTTGCCAACTTCTCTCTCCTCAATAACTGGCCAGAGATTAGGCTGGATGCGCAGAAATTCGTCTGCTAGCTGCGTCGTCCTATTGCCGAGAGGATGCAAGACATTTGGGTGTCGTTCAACTGAAGTAAAAATCTTTACGTTCTGTGTTTCATCTATTCTTTTACAGTCATCCAGTTTGGATTCATCACCATTTTTGTGGCCGCCTTCCCACTTGCCCCTATCTTTGCTCTCCTCAATAACTGGTTAGAAATCAGACTTGATGCTCAGAAATTCATCTGCGAGCTGCGTCGACCCATCGCCGAGAGGGCGCAAGACATTGGGGTGTGGTTCGACATCTTAGAGATCATTGCACAGATTGCTGTCATAAGTAATGTGAGTGTTTTTCAGATTATTCAACGTTGTTTTGTACGAAAAGCGGATAGATCAACAAACCAGTAAGATTTTATTTACCAAATTAGAATTTTTGGGGGATGAGAACTAAGGTGACGTTGATCATGATGAAGAAGATGGTGGGGGTGATGGCGAAGGTGATGGTGATGATAATGATGGTGATTATGGCGATAATGATAAAAATGACGGTGATAAAAAAGTGATGACGACAATGATGATATGAGAATAATGATGATGATGATGTGAAATTCATATTGAATGTCAATACACAAACTTGTGTAAAATGCATGAGGGGATGATTATTCATCTTTCTTTTCTGATTAATTCTGATTAATACCTTCTACTCTCTCTACATTTCACTACTTCGGTTCTTAATGTATTCGAAAATGTGTTCTAAATCTTCATACAGGAAGTTCCCAGTTCTATCAACATCCCTTATTATTTGTATTTATGGTGAGGGAAATATATGAATATTTAGCTGATGTTGAAGTAAATAATTTGTAAAAGTAATTGTTTTTTTTGTTTTGTTCTCAATTAAATGCAGGCCTTTCTGATTGCATTTACATCAGAATTCCTACCAAAGCTACTATATCAGTACCAGACTAGTTTTGCTTTGGATGGTTACGTCAACTTTACTCTTGCCCATGCACCATCCAATGCTTCTGATGCCCCTTGCAGGTACGATGGTCTACCAGGTTACATTCATATTTGGGTTTCATCTGTCTTTGATGAAACACTTTAAAATAGTTTTGATGATACAAGATGACGATGATCATGATGATGATGATGATGATGATGATGATGATGATGATGATGATAATGATGATGATGATGATGACAATGATGATGACAATGATGATGACAGCATTGGTGATAGTGCTGGTATTGGTGCTGGTCGTAACTGGTGATGATGGTGATGATGACGATAATGATATTGGCAATGATGAAGAAGCAGACGATGATGATGATGATGATGATGGTGATGATGGTGATGATGGTGATGATGATGATGATGATGATGATGATGATGATGATGATGATGTTGATGATGATAATGGTGATGATGATGATGATGATGATGATGATGATGTTGATGATTATGATGATGATGATGATGATGATGATGATGATGATGATGATGATGATGATGTTGATGATGTTGGAGGTGATGATGATGATGATGATGATGTTGGAGGTAATGATGATGATTCATAATTCTTGCCTAAGCTACTATACCAGTACCAGACTAGTTTTGCTTTGGATGTTACATCATTTTTACTCTTGCCCATCCGCACTACAACGCTAATTCTGATGCCCCATGCAGGTACATTGTTCTACCAGAATAATCATACTACTTTGGTTTTGTGATCACCTGTTTAACGACCACATGTTTATAATGATCACTTGACATTGTTATCATGAAACAAGATGGTGATGCTGATGAGGATGGTGATGATTATAATATTGATGATGATGATGATGACAAGGACGACGAGGACAACAAAAAAGACAACGAAGACGATGATCCATATGATGATGGTTATGGTGATGATTATGATAATAATAATAATAATAATAATAATAATAATAATAATAATAATAATAATAATAATAATAATAATAATTACAATTATGTTCATAAGGCGCATTATACAGGTGTTTCAAAGCGCACAGGTGGTCTGTCTAATCATAATACCGGTGTCTAATCATAATGATGATGATGATGATGATGGTAACAATTACAATGAAGACGATGATTACTATTATCCTCTTTTTCTCATCAGATATAAAGATTTCCGAGATGAAAATGGCGATTACAGCATCTTTTACTGGCAGCTTCTATCTGTGAAGTTGGGATTTGTAATTCTTTTCGAGGTAAGAACAGAAATAAAGAACATAAAACTTGAAGTGTCCCATGTGGTGTTTCACAAATTCTTGTTAGAAGTTTAAGAATAACTGAATTAAAGAATGTGTAATATTATTGCCTTTTACATTCATAACTATTCAGCATAAGAAAGGATATCAGTCATCAGTCTTTAACCCTTCTAGCAACTCAATCACCTGAAATTTCCCCTTCTATTGCTCACTGGACTGCCCATCATTTTCATCTTGCTTTTGTGAAACCATTCTTGTAATAATAATAATATTGGCTTTTATATAGCGCTCTTACAGAAATATGTATCATAGCGCTTTACAGTGTGGGGCTATTAATGATAACTTTGGTATGTGCGCAACCACTATGTTATTTTAAAAAATTACTCTACTAAGAAAATTATGAACATGTTCCTAATTATTTCATATCGTCCATAAGAATCTTAAGACTGGCTGCAATAATGCTGTAACTGCCAGTGAGTAATATATGACACAATCTCCAGTTGCTAATGTTTTAGTTTCTTGTAACTTGGGGAAAAGCTCAACAAATTTTTAAAATGGCCAATTATTGATTATTCCTCTACACTGTAGAAGCTCTATAAATATGTTCTTCCTGTAGCGAGAAATGTAGTAGAATCATATACCTAAAAATATGTTATTTTCATAGTTGAATTAAAACTTTCTCTCTCACTCCCCATATAGCATTTTGTGTTCGGTATTTCACGGTTCATTGACTTCATTGTTCCGGACATTCCAGAAGCGCTTGAAATCAAGATTAAGAAGGAAGCATACATGGGCAAACAAGCACTTCAAGAATTCCAGGTATTTTGTTTAAATTCTTCATTTTACTTAGTTTTTTTTTTGTTCTCTCTTCAAGAATTCCAGGACGGTATTTCATTAAAAATTGCTCATTTTCCTATTTATGCGGAGTTGCTATGTACTGTCATTTTGGTTTTTAAGTTATCTTGCAGGAGTTTATTAGTTGCTGTTTTGTTTAAATCCAAGTCTCTTTCATCTCTATCTTTGATTTGGAATGAATGGTATGATTTTTATTTTTAAAGTATTTGTTTTGATAAGATTTCATGATTTTATATCTTCATCCTTCGGGAATTGTCTTTCTATCTGGAGCAAAATCATTCATAAGACGAGTTTTTCCGTGAAAATGCAAAGATTAATAAGCAAAGATCATAGTCAACCTTGCCTTGGTTGACCTTGCATAAGTCAAAGTTGTTCTATGACCCCTTCTCTCTATGTTCTATTGTTCCACTACTCACAAGTTGAATTTTCTCAAAGTCAAAGCTATTTCTTCAGTCCCACAGATTCAAGTAAGGCAAGGTTAACTATGTTTTCTTGACAAGTAAGCTGGGAAAAGAATCTGGACTTTCTTCCATCTCTAGTTTGAATAAAAAGCATACTTAGCAAGAAAGGATGGATGTAAATTTAGACTTAATATAAAACATCCTTGCTTTCAGACCAACAGTGTTTCTTTTCGTTTGTTTTTTATTCTAAAAAATAAATCTGTCACAGCTTTGTTTACTTTTTTTTAAGTATGCCCATCTAATTCCTCCAAAATTTTCTATGGTGACTTTGGAATCAGTGATAAGAGGGGTTTGATTATTCAGACTTCTGTTCTGGTCATCAAATGCGTAATTACATTTGGTGTGCTTGTATCATCGGGAATGTTTAATTTCAGGAGCCTAGCGCTTAATATCAGGAATAAGATATCTTTATCCGATGGTAAGTCAATTTCTTTTGGTGATGGGCAAGATGAAACAAAAATATAGCATCAATTTAACATCAAATATTGTCTAAATTCATGTTCATGGTGTTCAACTAAGGGACCAATTGATTAACCATACATTTAAAAAATATTCGAGAATTTTTTTGGGCGGGAATTGTTCTAACAATGTTACTTTTTACAAGTAGAAGTATTATGTAATGCCGTGGGTATAAAGTTTTACCAACAGGAGCTAACTACATATAAATATATTCTCGGTGGCGTGCATTGTCTGGAACCACTTGCAAGCAGTGGCTGCTTCCGCCAAGACTAAAGTCCACTTACAAAAATAAAGACCCTAGCTTTTTCCCTTCCTTTTTTGCTTGTCTGTCTGTGGGTTCGATGAAATGTGCAAAAAGGTCTTCTTTGTTAAAGCTTGCACTATTCTGCAGAAATCCGAGTTTCAGGTCTGTGTTATTACATGTAACTGGTATACAAGTGCAAGACTGTTTCCATGGTTACAAATAAAGTGTGATACAACGACAAATGCGTTTTACTCAGGTATCATCTGGAAATAGGTGCTGATACTTCTAGTCTCAGTTGAATGTTAATCTCTTTGAATGTTTCCATTTAATAACAATCTCATTTGAATGCCGATTCCTGAACCCACCAACTAAACCCCTCAATAAAGTACAAAGACAAAGCAAAAATATGGGAAATTTATTTCCATATCGAACAATATCAGCTAGTGAAAAGAGTGATTTATTACCTAAAGAATGACATCTCATTTATTTACGAATGTTATTTCACGGCTAAGCAATTCCCTATGAAATTAACAAAGGTATTGGACAAGAGTAAAAATCACAAAATTTGTGATTGACTTACTGTAGTATCACCATTAAAATGTGGTTTTGAATGGATAAAATTGATGCAAGATCAAGAAGAAACGATTAATTAAAGAGTGATGAGCTTTTCCAGGTGAAATTATTAGATCGTTACCAGTCATTGTAATAAACAAGAGCGTTTTATTATCTAAAGAATGACACCTCATTTGTCTCCAGAGGTTATTTCACAGCTGAGTACTTCTCTTTGACGTATAAAAAAGTATGGGCACAAAAACTGCACATCAGTAATTGATCTATTGCAGTCACGTTGTATAGATTCGTAATGATCAGGATGCAGAAAGTGATGTTAAACGAGCTGATGTATTCACAAGTTGCTTTACATGCCTAAATATGTATATGTAGGATATTAGGGTTACATTTTTGCTCGTATTCTGTGTATTTTACGTCGAACAGGTCAATTCGCCATTGTTCCTACGGTGTGCTAAGTGCTTTAGAGCGGGGGAGCGTCGGCCTGAAACGGGCGGTGTGATCGGTGGTATTGTCTGCGGTGTGTGAATTCGCGTTCATTTTGTACGTGAAGCATGTTCTGTGAGGAAGTATGACCGCACCAGGTTGTTTTATTTTGCGATAATTAAGCCATTTCTAGGTCGATTTCATTCAAACAAACTATGAATATGCTCTAATTTACTATTGAAAAACTGCATTATGGTAATAATTCTACTGCAGCTCACAAACTAGTTAAATATCTGAAGCGCCCTCCTCCCAAAACTAATCTTTTGCTTTAAACTATGGATTTAAATGGATACAAGCCTGTGAATGGATAGATCGATGAATAAAATAATGAATAATCAATGCTAATCAACTTGTAAAGATATCAGTGACATAACTCGATATGGAAATATATTTCCCATATTTTTACTATCTGTCCGTAAACTTAGATTTACAAACTTTTTGGAGGAGTTTATATAGATGACATTCACTAGAAGAATGGTATTTTGACTGCTGTTAATAGGCATGTTTTTTTAATCAGTCTACTTTAACGAACCACATGTATCTCAGCTTTACCCAGAAATGTTTGCACCCCCCATTTGGCCCCCATAGGCCAGATACTGATAGTCTTTGATAACATATTAGACTCATCAGTATCAGTCAAACATGTATTATCCTTAATTATGAAGTTTTTCTCAACTTAAATTTCAATGAAGAAAACTAGAACTTGCATGGTGTAGTAAACATGAAAAAAATATTTGCGGTTGCACCACGTGATGTAGGGTTATCT
Organism: Temnopleurus reevesii; assembly: GCA_036244855.1. Classification (NCBI taxonomy): domain Eukaryota; kingdom Metazoa; phylum Echinodermata; class Echinoidea; order Temnopleuroida; family Temnopleuridae; genus Temnopleurus; species Temnopleurus reevesii. Next base: position 79,194 of record BQKZ01001362.1, read on the forward strand.
TTCAAGACATAGTCCTTAAATTTAAATATTACTGATATTTTCCTTGGGATGAAATTATAACAATTGAATTTTCTTGTAGAGCTACGTCTTAATTTCAGAATACTATATTTTCTGCAAGAAATCTATACTAACAGATCATTAAATATCTGCATGATATTTTTTACCTGACAAATGATAACAAATATGGGATTTCCCTTTTGAAAACTCAGAGCCAGCAAGTTATTGTGTCTCCTGAAAATGTCACCATTCAACAGGTGGAGTATTTGTATATATACCCAATTACCTGAGCAAGAATTCATTTTACCATCAAAATATTATAGCCAAGCCTTATAAGCCCCAAATTCTATTCCGTCATCAAATCGTATATGTAGATTTTGCAAGCAATTACTGTGTTACACATTAAAAAAAAAACGAATCACCGGAAGAAAAACAAAGAAAAATTGATAAATATTCATTTAGATAATTCTGAAGTTGTCATTATTTTCTTTTCTGAAAGTTTCTGTTTTCATTGTAAAATCTTGCAAATGTTGTAAATAGTGTATCATTGTGAGCAAATATATTTTGCTTTTGCAATTTGAACTATTTAACATTTAAAAAAAAATTAAGAATATTTGCATTTATATTAGCTATGGAACACATATCCTGCATGAAAAGATGGATACATGATTTCCCTTCATGAAAATATTTCAGCCACCAGGCTCCTATATTCTTTCATAGACGTATATAAACAATTTTCCTCCTAGTCCTATACAGATTGTGTGCCTTCAGCAATTGGTCTAGAAACCTGTTAATGGATTCAACAACTTAAAAGTCAAATTATTTTCATAATCATCACTGTCTATCTTTATCATCATTGTTATTACTATTATTACTTTATTACTTTTGTTTTTATTATTATGATTACTATTATTATTTTTTTTACTATTATTTTCATTATTATAATTATTATCATTATTACTGTTACTGTTATCATTTTGTTATTATCACATGTTTTTTCCCATGAGTGTACAATATGTGGTTATGATGGAATGAATGCTATTGTACCATTCCCATTATGGGGGGCTTCTATGCTTAAATCATTATTATTTTTATTGAGTTATTATTATATTGAGCTAATAGATCAATATCTGCTATGTCTATTAATTTTTAATCTCATGTCCTTATTCTTTTATTTTCCCCTTTCTTTTGGCTTCTAGTGATAACATAAGATTTACCATAGGAAGATTGTAAAGTAGGTCAACTGAGTGATTTTATTTGTCCGTGTGGGCCGTGGAGAATACACAATTACGTTAATTTAGAATATGGCACACTTTTGAAAAAAAAAAAACCTATGTAATGCCTTTTGTACAATGGCACTTTTGTTTAACAACCAACTCATGGAGTTCATGCACACTAACCAATATCCTTATTTTGATAGAAATATTTAACAATGCCAAATAATCTCAAATCACAAAGGACACATTTTAACTTGTATAACTAGCAATTCTGAAAGGGTAGAATAATCAGTAACATGTCTGTCTACACTTGATAAACCTATGGCATAAAATGTGCCATAATTGCTGACTTACTCTCAGCCCATGAGACTCATTATTTTTTTTATATGTTAGCGGGGGAATTTGTATGTATTGTTCTTGTTTTTCACATTAATAGTGGACCATACGAAAAAGTACAAATTATAAGAAAAATGTAACATCCAAGTTGATCTGCATGTTTTTATCAAATATAAATGGTTTTCAGAATTTCCTACAAGAAGCTTAACCTCACTGTTTACTATTTGCAAAATCTATTGTGGAGTTAGATTTTACTTTATTACTAATCATCAATGCTTTTTAAAATATCACTAACCAAAAGCTTTCTTTTAAAAATCCATTTTAATTGACCAAAGATCATCCATGCTAACGTTTTGTATCATTAATAATATGGTGTTTTCGATTTCGGTCAATCTTGACGAAGAGCACGTCGATTGGAAATCATAATTGTGCGCATCTGCTCATTGTTACGTCACAGCTAGTTGCGCGCGTAACAATGAGCAGATGCGCAAAGCTATGACGTACTACTTCCGGTCGACTGTGACTGTGACAAATGAAATCGAGACCTCCATAATATCATTCTTATACTCTCCCATCTGTACCATGGGTTCTAAATATAACTAATTACAAGTACTTATCACTTTTTTTCTAACTCATTTTTTCATCATTTAACCACTAAAAAAGAAAAAAGAGGAAAGCAAAGCAATGCGTGTCTAACTGCTTCATAAATTGCACCTAGAGTGTCGTTGTGAGGTAAAAAACTTGCTCAAAATATATTATTAAAATGTAATCATGTAACCCACTCCTATAACTCTTCACTGCTGTTTTGTTGCCTCTGATTCACTTTCTTGAACTGATTTTCCAAAGAATATTAACATTGAAGCACCTCTCTTCCATGTATATTTTTGTGTATTGCCTAAAAGATCAATGAATAAATAGTTAAGCCCCGGACACATAGGACCCCGAAAGCAACATGATTCAACACAACTGTTTGTTAATTCACAGTTAACTGACTCAGAACAAAGAGTCATCTTGAATCGTGTTGATACCGGGGCCCTATGTGACCGGGGCTTTTTGTTGAAGTGTTGCTGTAACTTATCTTTGCTGTTTTGTTTACTCTTGTACACTTTATTAACTTTTTTTCAGATATAATATCAAAACACTGAAGCATATCTCTTGTATCTTGTATATATTTTTTCAAAGATCACTGAATTAATTGTGATGTTGAAGTATTTATTTGCTTCAATTTTCTTTATATCAAGTATCCTCCCATATGCCTGTTGGGATACATGCATGGCCACCATAGAATATACAGTCGAACATATCTAAAGTGGCCACTCAAGGGAATACGGAAAATTGGCCACTGTAGACAGAAGGCCTCTATAGATATGTTCTCTAGCACACATTTTCATCTAGAGAGAACCAATATACGTGGCCAATGTAGGCAGGCAGTTGATTTAAGGAAAGTGGTTGCTAAGAAAGAAAGCTTCTACTATATCTCCCTATGGATATTTTTGGGTTCTTGAGCCTCTACTGCGATCTTTTTGTTATCTCATATTGTCATGATGTTGTTATATCATAATGGCCAGAGTAGTATAAGAAATATTTGTGCCAGATAAAGAAGCAAATCCTTTTCAAAGAAATATTTTTTAAGCCTGTAAGGAATTGCTGTTTTAGTATCATATCCCCAAAGCCTAATTGTGTAGACTAATTGATCATAAGAGAACAATGATTGTGTTTTTCTCTCTGCTTTTTTTTCTCTTTTTTTTTCTATTTGGCCACTTTAATTGCTTTTTTTGGTGTTATAATAGAATTTTTACCTAAGTAAAAAAAGCCCCAGAAATTGCTCTTTTTATCCTATTGTATGATTTGAGCAAGCATGTTATGATTTATGTATGCATATTTACATGAATATGAATATAAACTGAAGAAAATCTGCACATTGTAGAAAATGCATATTTACATATATTATACTGAAGAAAATTTGCACATCATAGAAAATACATTTGAAATAAGAAATCAATAATACTGTATTATATCTTTTGATGTCCTCGTTTTCATAATGTTAAAAATGCTCTAGTTTATATAATTGCTTTGTCTCCCCCTTATAACACTCTTTTGCTCTGCTGTTTTCTTATCTCCTTCATGTTAAGCCTGCATTTCTTTAGTTCGAATTGAATTTACACATGACTTAAATATAAGAAATACTGCAAAATCGTCATGTTTTTCTTTGCACTTTTTATTGAGGGGGAGGGGTGTCATAATTATTTGGAGAGGTGGCCTACAGTAGTTCCAATTTTCTAGGCACCTCGCTATCCTAAATTGTGACATTTTTTATCAATTGAATTGAATGATGTGAAATATTTCAATTATGGCATTTTTGTTTGGGTTTTTCCATCCCACCTCCCTCTCTCACAAGATGAGTTGATGTAAGATTGCTGAAGATTATTTTTTTGCAAGATAAACGTTAATTAATCTCAAGCAATTTACGTAAATTCATAGTGATGCTCTACTTGGTATCAGGAATATTACTATACTATAGCAAAGAATTAAAAAAAATAAACTGGTTGCACTAACGTTTATGATAATGATGGTAATATACTCATATTTATAATTTATCAGATTCTTAATAATTATGTTTCTAAGCACACAGTGTTCTGATTATGAAAACAAATATTATCCAGTAGCTAGTCAAATGAAGAAAAAAAATAGTATAGATCTAACTTTTATACATACGCTCGTATGGTCCTGCAGTATTCTTCACTCTGCTTTTCCTTGTTTTCAATCTTTTTGTAGATCGAAAAAGACGAAAAGGAGGAACAAGATGCTTCGTAGCACCCACTGGACACCAGCAGTTTACACTAAGTTCATCTACGCTGGGAAGAGAGAAGATCAGGAATTTTCTGGTTGTTACAATACATTGCAATATAAAAGCAAGAGGAGCTGAAATTTTGCATGGTACATTGATAATGTGCAGCAAATATCTTCAAGAACAGTGCATATCGACAGTCCATTAGCAGTATCGGCATTGTACGCATTCTTAGTGTATCTATTATCAGAGAAATTTTTTGTTTATTAATGTTTGCAAAAAGAAGTGGAATTCATCACCTTACATGTATGCAACAATTCACTGGGAGTACAAGGCATGCGACGATCTATTAGCAGCATCTTCTTACAGAGAAAATCTGAACATTTGTTTGTTACTTTGCAAGAGAGGAATTTAGAGTCATGGTATATATTAAATTAATTGGCAGTGTAGGCATTATGCACATCCTGAGTCCATCTTCACTTGAAAAGAAAATCTGGACTCTTGGTTGTGACTTTGCAAGCAAGAGGAACCAAAATTCTTCACAGTATGCAATAGCTTCGTACTTGAAAAACAAATGTTGACAGTCAAGCATTATCAGCATTATACACATCCTAATTCCATCTGTACTCATAAAAATTCAGAAATCTTGTTTGTTACATCAAAATTGAGAGGACCTGAAATTTGTATGCAACTAATTAATCCTTGTACAACGAATGCCGACAGTCGACTGACAGAATTTTAGGTCTATCATGCACTTTGAATAGATGTGTCAATAGAGAGAAACACACAGCACATACATCACGTTAATGGATCGGAATGAAAATGCTGTACTGAAATTCAACATATTATGCAATCAATAACTACTAGTTCCATGGATGTCGACAGTCAACTTGCAGTATTCTAATTCCATCAAGCGTTTCATTAAGATATGCCAACAGAGAGAAATAAACATCAGATTGAAATAAGCTTGTGAAATGTGCTGCTGAAATTCATTGTATGCAACGAATAGCTACAAGTACAACAAATGTCGACAGTCAACTGGCAGTATTGTAATTCTATCAAGTGCATAGTAAATATATGTCAAGAGAGGGAAATACACATCACATTGGAATAAGTTTGTAAAGTATGCTGCTGAAATTCAGCTCATATGCAACAAATAGCTACTAGTACAACGCATATCAATCGTCAACTGGTAGTGTTGTAATTCTATCATGCACTTTGCCTTGATATGACAACAGAGAAAAATAAACTTCACAGAGAAAAATAAACTTCACATCGAAATAAGTTTGTAAAATATGCTGCTGAAATTCAGATCATATGCAACAAATAGCTACTAGTACAACGCATATCAATCGTCAACTGGTAGTGTTGTAATTCTATCATGCACTTTGCATTTTTATATGACAACAGAGAAAAATAAACTTCACATCGAAATAAATTTGTAAAGTATGCTGCTGAAATTCAGATCATATGCAACGAATAGCTAATAGTACAACGAATGTCGATGGTCAACTAGCAGCATTCTATTGGCATTTTTGTAAAGGATTTGCCAATAGAGAAAGAATAACATCACCAGTTTCACGATGAAATAAGTTTGTAATACACAGAGCAAGTATGTTTATTTTTACTGCACTATTTGAATTATTTCCATGATATATTTTTCATACTGCATTGATTTATTATTAGGGCCCAAAGTTGATGACATAACAGACTTTAGCTCTGTTTCTCAATTTAATTCAAGTTTAATTTACATAATTATTCTTTCATCATACCCACTATACTGAACAAACCAGAGAGGATTCAAACAAAATTATCAATGTTTTTGCATTCCATAAGTGTTATCTCGATACTTCACTAGTCTTCCACAAATATGGACCAAATTATTGTTTGATTTGTATGATTTGCAAGTGTTAGTACATTTACAAGATTTTAGCTGTTAGAAAGTTAGTCCATAGGGTTTAGTGAATCTAGCGTGAATCAAGAATATAGACTTTGTGGGTGAATTAGGAAAATTTTCAACCTAATTGTGAAGCATTAAAGTATGCAAAAATATGATTACTGGTAAATCTATGACAAAGAGGTATTTAGAGGATAATTAGATTAGTTTTATACAAATGTTTCGTTAGATGGATAATTTTATCACAGTATATTGGTGAAGTTTGTATATGAATTGTTATATATAAATAATGAACCGATCATTTATACATGTTTTGAAGCAATGTGGTTTGCTTTAGATATCTGCAACACAGATGTTTGTATTTAGAATACATTGTAATCCAAAGAAACATTTTTATGTATTATTTACTTTGCTTTGAAAATGAAAAAGTTGTGTTTTGTATTATATAGGCTCATAAGATATTATTTATAAAATAAGGCTGATATTATAGTAGTTCCTCTGGGGGGGGGGAGGTTTCATCGAGATTTGTCGCAACGACAAGGAGTCATTTTCCGACAGTTCCCATAGCAACTGTCAGCGATGGTGCCTTTCATCCAATCACAATGAAGGAATCTGTCAGTGCTGACTAATTCTGCCCTACTCTGACAAAAGGAAGCAACTCTTGGAAACATGTTTTGTAGTAAATCAAGAAAACGTGTTTTCCATTTCCAATGAAATATGTGGAGTTGCTTCCTTTTGATATGTCTATATCTTGGTAACTAGGGATTATTTTACCTAAATTCTTTCACTATATTATAGAGGATACCTTAAATAATTCAAATCAAGGAAAAAGTCAATTTTGATAAAATTCAGAGTTGCTTCCTTTTGTCAGAGTGGGGCAGTATTGTCTCTGCGACAAATCTTGATGAAACATCCCCCCTGATGTCCCTCCACATTTTGCATCATCAATTTTCATTATTTCTTCAACATACCATATTTTGCACAAAGGCTCTACTTCAATGCTGGAAAAAACCTGACACTTGTCAGTTGTAATAATTACTAAAGTTTAATTTGTCATGAATCATAGATGTATCTGTCTTTCATTCTTTTCTCTATACACCTTGATTATATTCATAGGCTGAAATAAAAAGTTCAGCAAATATCTTTAAGTCTTCCATATTTTCCTTGATTATGTGTCTAATTCTATTTTCTTATATTTCATATACTCTAATCCAAGCCTGTTAGGCTGAACTTTTGAACTGAAACAAATGTTCATCGTTTCCTGTGAGAGGTCTTCCATTGTTACAGGACATTTTTATTCAAATCTCCTAGTATTTCTGGTATTATAATTCTAGTTTCCGAGCTGATTGATTGATTGATTGATTGATTGATTTTATTTCTGATACTCAATAAAAAAAAAAATACAAAACAAATATATGACATGAAAGCAAGAGGAATAAAATGAATATCGGATGGATTGCCCATTTCAGAGCCATTATCAAAATGGCTCTGTTCTTCCATGGGGTCCATCTTAAACAAAGTATTTCAGTTTCCCATCATAGAGTTTCCTTGAAGACCTAAATTATTTTTGTATTTCATTTCCCTATCATGTATATTTTATAACTCTAGTCTAATGGACATGAATATATCCGCAAAATATCATTCATGATTTTCAGATTTTGTATACGGTTCTCTTGTATTTCAAGTACTATTTCAAACCTACAAGGCTGAAACTTATTTTATACTTACTAAATTTGTGTATTAATACTATTTTCTTGCACATTTCAGGTCTAACCCAACTGTCTTGAATATAGAGCAGCAACATATTTTTTTTAGTTTTTGTCTCAAAATTTTAAGGGGAGTTAGTTTCATACTTTGTAAAAGTTTCACATACTTTGTCCTCTATTTTCTTGTGTATTTCAGTACTACATATTTCTAGGCTTGTAGGGCAAATATTAACGAAGCTTCTTCCAAGCTATCTTCCTTGATCATTGTACTTTCGTATTCCATTTTTTGGCTATTGCAGAATTTATGTTTCTAGTCTAATACTCTGAAATATGAATTTCCATGGTCACAAAATCTGTATTCTATTTTCTTATATATTTCAAGTATTATAGCACTAGTGTAGTGGGCTGAATAATAACAAAGTGTCTTCCAAGTTAATGGTACAGATCCCCCTTGGTCTATTGTACTTTTGTATTTCATTTTATTTTTATATTGCTGGATTTGTGTTTCTATTCTAATATGCTGAAATATGAATTTCAATGGTCACAACATTTTTTTTTTATTACTTACGTTGTACTCTTTTTTCTTATGTATTACAAGTACTATGCTACTATTCTACTTGGTTGACTATATAGCATGTTTCTTCTAGGTTTATATCACAGGGTTTCTTTGGTCAATTGTGCTTTTGTATTCCATTTCTTAACATTGCATGATTTATAGATTAGTTCTAGTCTAATATGATTTATCGTTCTAGTCTAATATGATTTATAGTTCTAGTCTAATATGATTTATAGTTCTAATCTAATATGCTGATATGAATTTCCATGGTCACAAAATCTTGTTTTTGTATCACATAATTCGTACTCACTCTATTTTCTTACGTATTTTTTTAATGCCATAACACTATTCTATCAGGCTGACTATTAACAAACTGTCTTCAAAGCTAATGTTTCAGGTCTTCCTTGGTCAATTGTACTTTGGTATTCTATTTCTTAATAGTGCATTATTCATAATTCTAGTCTAATAGGCTGAAATTGAATTTCAATGGTCACAAAATCTCTCTTTTGTGTCACATAATTTATACTCTATTTTCTTACATATTTCAAGTACTATAACACTAGTCTAGTTGGCTATATATCAACAAGTGTCTTCAAACTGTATGTCGTACATACATTGCATGACTTATAATTCTAGTCTAATAGGCTGAAATATGAATTTACAGATTCACAAAATCTCCTTTTTCATATCACACAATTCATGCTCTATTTTTGTATGTATTTTGAATGCTGTTACACTTGTGTAGTGGGCTGACTATCAACAAAGCATCTTCCAAGATTACATCATAGGTCTTCCTCGGTCAATTGTACTTTTGCATTCCATTTTTTAATATTGCAGAATTCATGATTCTAGTCTAAGATGTTTAAATAGGAGTTTCCATGGTCACAAAATCTCTCTTTTGTGTCACATAATTCCTACTCTATTTTTGTATGTATTATTAATACTATAACACTATTCTATCAGGCTGACTATTAATAAACTGTCTTCCAAATTTATATCATAGGTCTTCCGTAGTCAGTTGTTCTTTCGCATTCTATTTTCTTGCAGGTATTATGATTCTAACTGAATGAGCTGATAAATAGTAACAGCAAGTTGTCTTCCAATTGTGTGTCACAGCTTTCTTTGGGTATTCTATTTGCATTCCAATGCTTTATATATTCCATGTTTGTACCATTGTTCCGACCTTGGAATACTTACATCCGTTTTTATTCCAGTCTTCCTGTTATTCATTATGCAGTAAACAAGAGCACATTTATAAAATGTTATTCATTAATTTCCTCAAATTTAATATTCAACACACAAAACATAACAAAGAAACAATCAAGTATATTTCTGTACATATATCAATCTGTGTAGACAAAATACATTGATTAAGGTAGGTGTTTAATCTATATGCTCATAATGACACAGTGTCAAATATTAGGTATACAACAAGGAATAATTACTTATCAGTATTTTGTTTAACTAGCTTTGTTTTTACAGTTCTATTCATCAGTCATGTAACCATTGTAGATACACTCTCGTTGATACAAGTGCTTTATTCTTAAAAGAAATTTATTCATTTACAATTTACTATGAATTTTAAATACATTAGGATAACTCTCTTATTTATCTTCTTATTTAAAGATTTTGATGAAGAACTGCCAATAGTTTACTACATAATTAGATCATTCATACATTCTTTAACTGAAAGTTATTCACAATGTTTAGTTATTGGACTGAACAAGTCAATACATTTGGCATTAGTTAGAGAAAATCATTGTTTTTTCAAATACTGTATGAGCTGAAATTTTTGCGGTGGTTTTATTTTCGCTAATTTTGCGGTTATGGCCTCGCGAAAATTTCCACTCTATATGATATGCATTCAATTGTGTACAAACACTGTCAAAAACGTGAAAATAACAACTCGCCAATGTGTCAAACTGGTCGAAAATCGCGAAAATATCTGTACGCTAAAGTATTGGCTTATACAGTACAATTTGGTCTGCAATAAAGATAATGTATTCATTTCATGCTTCCAATTATTGCACAATAATTATGAGAGCCAACAAGATTCCAACGAAAATGTCAATCTTTGCCAAAACGTAGCATTACCTATACACAAAGCGTGCAATATATATCACAGGTGCAGTTAACATTCTTCCATTAGTTCTGCCACAAACTTAGTCATCCCTTGTGAAAAAATGTTGAACCGTTAAAGAAAAGAGTCATGAGGATGTTGATTAATAAATGCCCACCAGCGTTCAACAACAACATTGCTAGAAAGATGTAATTGATCGCAAATTTTGGTAGTAGTTGATTACTTTGTCCCGTTTGTCTGGAATGAATGTAGAACTTTGGAAGTTTATACAAAAATGAAAATAACTGAAAACAAAACAAGAAAACCTGTGAGAATGTTACTGTAGATGATATAACAAATGTCCTCTGCAAGCTACAAATAAATGAGACATATGATATATTACAACAGGTTATAACATAGTTTTCCAATGGCCATATTGAATCCACACACTGTATTTTGTCACATCGGTAAGCATAAAACACAACATATGGGGGAGACAATGATCCAAATATTTTGTATTGATCACAATTATGGTACATTTTAGTACTTAAGCTAAACTTTTTTTCTTCAGAATACTGGTTGAGGAATACAGCAAGGCTTTGACAATGTTTTATAGAGTAAATGATTAGATGACTGGAGTAAACATTGAACATTTCTATAAAAAAAGACATGNAATCTCTCTTTTGTGTGACATAATTTATACTCTATTTTCTTACATATTTCAAGTACTATAACACTAGTCTAGTTGGCTATATATCAACAAGTGTCTTCAAACTGTGTGTCGTACATACATTGCATGACTTATAATTCTAGTCTAATAGGCTGAAATATGAATTTACAGATTCACAAAATCTCCTTTTTCATATCACACAATTCATGCTCTATTTTTGTATGTATTTTGAATGCTGTTACACTTGTGTAGTGGGCTGACTATCAACAAAGCATCTTCCAAGATTACATCATAGGTCTTCCTCGGTCAATTGTACTTTTGCATTCCATTTTTTAATATTGCAGAATTCATGATTCTAGTCTAAGATGTTTAAATAGGAGTTTCCATGGTCACAAAATCTCTCTTTTGTGTCACATAATTCCTACTCTATTTTTGTATGTATTATTAATACTATAACACTATTCTATCAGGCTGACTATTAATAAACTGTCTTCCAAATTTATATCATAGGTCTTCCGTAGTCAGTTGTTCTTTCGCATTCTATTTTCTTGCAGGTATTATGATTCTAACTGAATGAGCTGATAAATAGTAACAGCAAGTTGTCTTCCAATTGTGTGTCACAGCTTTCTTTGGGTATTCTATTTGCATTCCAATGCTTTATATATTCCATGTTTGTACCATTGTTCCGACCTTGGAATACTTACATCCGTTTTTATTCCAGTCTTCCTGTTATTCATTATGCAGTAAACAAGAGCACATTTATAAAATGTTATTCATTAATTTCCTCAAATTTAATATTCAACACACAAAACATAACAAAGAAACAATCAAGTATATTTCTGTACATATATCAATCTGTGTAGACAAAATACATTGATTAAGGTAGGTGTTTAATCTATATGCTCATAATGACACAGTGTCAAATATTAGGTATACAACAAGGAATAATTACTTATCAGTATTTTGTTTAACTAGCTTTGTTTTTACAGTTCTATTCATCAGTCATGTAACCATTGTAGATACACTCTCGTTGATACAAGTGCTTTATTCTTAAAAGAAATTTATTCATTTACAATTTACTATGAATTTTAAATACATTAGGATAACTCTCTTATTTATCTTCTTATTTAAAGATTTTGATGAAGAACTGCCAATAGTTTACTACATAATTAGATCATTCATACATTCTTTAACTGAAAGTTATTCACAATGTTTAGTTATTGGACTGAACAAGTCAATACATTTGGCATTAGTTAGAGAAAATCATTGTTTTTTCAAATACTGTATGAGCTGAAATTTTTGCGGTGGTTTTATTTTCGCTAATTTTGCGGTTATGGCCTCGCGAAAATTTCCACTCTATATGATATGCATTCAATTGTGTACAAACACTGTCAAAAACGTGAAAATAACAACTCGCCAATGTGTCAAACTGGTCGAAAATCGCGAAAATATCTGTACGCTAAAGTATTGGCTTATACAGTACAATTTGGTCTGCAATAAAGATAATGTATTCATTTCATGCTTCCAATTATTGCACAATAATTATGAGAGCCAACAAGATTCCAACGAAAATGTCAATCTTTGCCAAAACGTAGCATTACCTATACACAAAGCGTGCAATATATATCACAGGTGCAGTTAACATTCTTCCATTAGTTCTGCCACAAACTTAGTCATCCCTTGTGAAAAAATGTTGAACCGTTAAAGAAAAGAGTCATGAGGATGTTGATTAATAAATGCCCACCAGCGTTCAACAACAACATTGCTAGAAAGATGTAATTGATCGCAAATTTTGGTAGTAGTTGATTACTTTGTCCCGTTTGTCTGGAATGAATGTAGAACTTTGGAAGTTTATACAAAAATGAAAATAACTGAAAACAAAACAAGAAAACCTGTGAGAATGTTACTGTAGATGATATAACAAATGTCCTCTGCAAGCTACAAATAAATGAGACATATGATATATTACAACAGGTTATAACATAGTTTTCCAATGGCCATATTGAATCCACACACTGTATTTTGTCACATCGGTAAGCATAAAACACAACATATGGGGGAGACAATGATCCAAATATTTTGTATTGATCACAATTATGGTACATTTTAGTACTTAAGCTAAACTTTTTTTCTTCAGAATACTGGTTGAGGAATACAGCAAGGCTTTGACAATGTTTTATAGAGTAAATGATTAGATGACTGGAGTAAACATTGAACATTTCTATAAAAAAAGACATGCTTTAAGGAAGTTGGAATGTTCTCATTTGGAACATATCGGACTGAAAACAGTAAACATTGTAGCATTTGCATTTTGTGTAGAAAAACTTATGTAAAGGAAAATCAAATCCATATCACAAAAATTAAGATTTACTTCTTAGTTTGTAGTAATACAGGGATTATTGATATGGTATGTTACATGCTACTTTGGTCACTTCTATTGGTGTAAGGTGACGTTTGTTTACAGTATAGAATCGCTATAACAGTTGCGGACATAGACTATGTATTTCATCAAGTTATGTAGTTCTAAAGAATGTAGAATTCTTAAAGAAAACAGTATAAACATATGTAAAGAGCAATAATTTGAATGTATGATAGCATATAGATGTATTGAGATGAATGTATTTATTTTACAGTATTTTTTTTCTCTGTGTTCGTGAAGACATATTCAAAGCAGTTTTTGAAATATTTTGTACAACACAAATATAAAAAAAGTATATGCTCGCATTTATATAAGTGGCAAAACGTCAAATTTGGGCAATGTGTTTCGCAAGTTTTGACACCAATATCACATAAAATGTTGTTCATGTTATTATGTTCATTAGGACCAAACATTTCTTAATTATCGTTTTAGATGTGTAGAAGGGCGATGTCCCACCAAATAGTTCTTAAAATTAAGAACAATTTTAAGAAAGACGGGAGTGTATTAAATGAGTGTAATATGCATAAGATTCTCAGTAATTCGGCACAAGAATTCATACCAGTCATTCTTAAAGTTGTCTGTTTCTCAGTGAAACGCTGCCCTGGTTGTCACTTTACAAATATGATTTTTTTAATGATTTCTAATAATACTTGGAAAAATGTTTTGCATCAGTTATAGTAAAATTTATTTAGTGTGAAAAAATACAGGATAGTGTTTGACACGTTCCTGACCAGTACAAAACAAGATAGATTTGTATTTTATTTTGTATACATGCTTGCTAAAACCCCGGTCACATAGGAACCCGGAAGCAACAAGATTCACCCCGACTCTTTGTTTTAATTCACAGTTAACTGCCGCAGAACAACGAGTCGGGGTGAATCGTGTTGTTTCCGGGGTCCTATGTGACCGGGGCTTTACAAATTTGCCAATTGAGCAAAATTCTGTAGCTACTGTGGTATAATATGCACTGTATAATAGTTAACTACACTGTTTTGAATATATATTTGATAGATCTGAGTATTATAGTTTAAAATTTGATTTATTTATTGAGACATTAGTGTGAATGTATATTTGGCGTATATCTGTTACGTTCAGAAGTGGAAATCGATTTCTTTATTCTGACATATTTGTGAATGCAGTATTGGATCAATCTATAATAGCTATAGAAGTGGGAATTTCACATCTGTTTAAATGTATTTTTGTTTCAATCTATATCATTCAAATCTAAAGTCAGTTTATTTATTCTGACATATCTAGGAATGTATAACAATGTGAATTGAAATTCCAACAATTTATTGTGACAATTGTTTTGCCAACAACAGATGTACAATAATTAATCTGTAGTAGATCGGGGTGGGGAATTACGGTATTAGAGAAAGAGATATCATATTGCACTACTAAAGTAGTTTGGGAGATTAATTTGTGTTACATATTAGGCTACAATATAGGGGTATACGGACAAATAACAGGGATGAATAAAGATTTATAGATATGATTTGATAAATTGTATATGCTAATAGTATGAGGAAATAAAGTGATAACATGTGAAAATATGTATCAATGCTATTTGTGTTTATCAGACGTCACAAGGATTTTTAATGTTTATACCAGAAGAAGAGAAAGAGAAAACAGAGGAAGAGGACAATGATCAAAAGAAGATGGAAAAGTTGAGGTAGAGGAGGTGAAGAGAGGGAGAGGGAGAAGATTGGGGAGGGGGAGGAAGAGACATTGAAATGAGAGATGGAAATATTAGACTGGGTANGGTGATGATGATGATAATGATGATGATGATGATGATGATAATGATGATGATGATGATGATGATGATGATGATGATGATGATGATGATGATGATAATGATTAGAGAGTACAGAGAGTGAGAGAAAGGGGCGGGGAAGATGGAACTTGAAAGGGGCAAAGTGAAAAGAGAAGTACTTTGAACAGAACGGACAAAAGTTCGGGACAAAGTAAACAACTTCCGAGTTTTAAGTTCTCACAGTAGCTAGATGAACACAAAAGAAATTACCTTTTATTTTATTCTGAGGAGAAAACTCAAAAGCCGTTCAATAAATAAATCAGAACCTATCTCTATTCATGTTCATGCATCTATTGCAAAGGCTCGAATGAATTTGTATATTTTGTCCAAATTATTTGTCTATCCTCCATACATTGGTTTGAAAAAAAAATCAAACCATTTCGGGGAGATGTGAAAACTTCAAAATAACATTCCAATCTTCCTGCTTACGGTATTTGATGTGCTTATATCTCTGGACGAATTGCCTGTACTCGTCTACAAACCAAGAGGTGTCGAATTTTACAAGAAACTTCTCTCCTAAACTTTGAACTAATGGACATGTGAATGAAGCAGCACACAATATGATTCAATTGAGGCAAACGTGTGAGGAAAAAGATAAGTCCGTTCTGGTCACGGCTGCCATCGCTTTCGGTGTGGTCGTTTCTGATGTCGTTGTCGGTATGATATATAACGATAGCAGGGATCCACGAGAAAAGAAGAAAGAGAGTTGCACCGAGCATCATGGAGGTGATGCGACGTTCTTTCGCCGAACGTTGTTCAGAACCACCTTGCGTTGGAACAGCCGACGACGACGCCTTTGCCATCGAAATGGATGATGAGCTCGACTCATTTGCACGATCTTGATGGTGACTTTGAAACCTATGAACACTGATAATGGCGGAGGAAGACAGCGAACGGCTCCCCCTGCTAGGTGTCGTTGCGGACGATGAGGCCGCGACGATCGGGCGATGATCTCGATGATGGCTGTTTATCCTGACCGCTGATGTCGACAATGAACGGTCTTCTCTGGTGATCGTCTGCCTTGTCGAAACGGTTGTCGAGACTGGAGATGGACAGCGTTGTTCAGTGATGGATGATGCACTATGTTTCGTAGCAGGTGTTAGCCAACCGTGATCCTCGCATAGTGGCGCCTTCCCCTGATCGGATTTGGTTTGAGTTTGAGGCCCGTGATCTACCCATGCGTCCTTGCAATGTCTTTGAGTCATCGGCGCTTTCGCTGTCAGGTTAAGACTCCCCATCATCTCGGAGCGAATCTCGGAGCGAATCTCGGGCCGCGCGACGCTCATCGTCATGGGGGAAGCCGCCCGATGGATATCGACTTGGATGCATATTGACTTGGACGACGTGGACGCGCACGAGTCCGTTTTCCGCCTTCTCTTTCCAAATGATCGCCTCTCCCGACGACTCTCCTTGATTGTGCTAAGCGGACCGGTCGTCCGAGTTCGCGTTCGGGCATGCTGCCGAAAGGTCGCGAACACGAATCCATAGAGGACCATACAGGCGACGGTGGATCCAACAAACACGACTGTTTTCATCCATGCATCCGCCAACGACACCGATAACGTCATCGCCCGACAGACACGATCACCGCCATACCATCGTACGCTGATCGTCCCCGCAGTCGCCAGCAGCGCCGACCCAAAGACGCTTGCCGCGATCATCGCGGTAGTCGCAACACCCCTCTTCTTCCACGTGCATTCATCGTCGCAGTCTCTACAGATGACCGCGAATATATTACACGCAATGCACATAGCTGTTACCAACAGTGAATACGACATGAAGTCTTCCATGAAAACCAACAACGAGCACAACCCGAATCCATTGTCCATCACGACGTTGATGACGCTTGTCGAAGCCACGATCGTCACGGCTACGATGTCGAGAACGGCACGGAAGATGATAAGGACAGTCGAGGTCGTTCGGGGTTTCCTCCTTGCATAGACGCCAATGATGATGGCGTTGCATGGCAATCCGATG
The DNA here is from genome assembly GCA_036244855.1 of Temnopleurus reevesii. Taxonomy (NCBI): domain Eukaryota; kingdom Metazoa; phylum Echinodermata; class Echinoidea; order Temnopleuroida; family Temnopleuridae; genus Temnopleurus; species Temnopleurus reevesii. The sequence goes on from BQKZ01001362.1 coordinate 96,632, forward strand.
AGGAATTGAACAACGAACAGTACAATGCTCAAGATATCATCTCCTCCCATCGTTATAGTCTTATTATTCTTTAAAAATACATCGGTGTCGTATTTCAAAAAGCATAAATTTACCACAGCAGGAAACTCATCCAGATTCTACTGCACTCCACACAGATGACGCGAATGGGAACTGACAAAAAGAAGCTCGATAAAAACAGAAATGCACTTAATACGGTAATAATAATGATGATGATGATACTGGTGGCTACTTGTAAAGCTCACATGTCCGCTTTATCGGTGTTCAAGACACTGATAGTATTTCACTAATTATTATCCTTTATTTGGCCGATTAACCTAAATAATAAAGCAGTTTACTGTCATTTCGAAGATCGTCGATCGTGGCTAAATGAAGGGTAATAATGTGTGAGCACCGAGGACGTCAGATCCTTTCGGATTTAAGCGTTATGATGATATCGTTTAGGTTCTGTCGTCTCCTTCTCTCCCATTTTAGCAGTGCCCTCTCTACCACTTTTTCTCTCTCTCGCTCTATTTTTTTTTTAATTTCATCTCTTTCTCACTTTGTCTCCTTCCATGCACAGTAAATAAAAATAGTTAACATACAAATTAGTCTCTTGCGGGATGAGACCGTGGATTTAATGGTCTGGTGGCCGTCATTACATAGAATGTATTTTTTTCTTAATTGACTCATCAGGGATTCAACTGCAAATTGACAGCTCTAAATTTGCTTTTATAAACACAAGCAGTCTGCCTTAACCTAAAATTGAAATAAATATAACGCTATAAAAATTACCATTATGAAAGAACACCCCGCATTGAAATATTCTATATCATTTTTGCCAAAAACTAAAAAGCTACAAAATCTAATTCAGACGGGGCTTCGAACCATGAACACAATGTAACAGATGATGATGGGCACAAATTCTGTTTTTTTTTTCAAGTGATGTTTATTTTGCTATGACAATTATACATTTTTTCTTCAAATTGTTATCAATCAAATCCAAGCAATAAATGTCACAACTATTATAGACAAATAGAAAGAACGAGTGATTTAGAAATAAAACACAAATGAAAATTAAACTAAAACAAAAAAAATTCTAATAGTCACATTGATTATAATTACGCAATATCCAAATTGAAATTGATAATCATGATAATTACTAGTGCAAAATCATAACATAGCACAAAGTTACATAAAACATTAGAATGAAAAAAAATAACAATTTCAAAATTGTTCACACTATATTACAAAAATAAATTTTAAGAATTATCCCTTCTTCGCGTTTTTTCCCTCAAAAGACATCACTCGTCTTTTCAATTTAATTTTCTATTTTTCGACTGGGTAAATTTCTTCTGACTCAAATAACGGGTTTCCCTTGTAACGTCACGATGATATTATTTCATTCGATTAAACGTAAAATAATGTAATATAGAGGGAAATCAATTTAAATAACCCGTGAAATTAACATTATCTAGATAGTTGACAACCCGAAAGCTTACCCGAGGCTTGCCCGACATAGTAACAAGTAATGTATGCAAACTGGATTCCAAGTATTGTAGTCATATTGTTATCAACCGGCCTAAGGAATACCGCGTAACTATACGTTAAACTCACATAAATTTGAATATATAAGTAAACCCGCCTATTTGCATGCGATTTCACATTTCTCTCATTCCAGCGTGCCAGTCAGAACGATCTAATTTAGAAACCGCAAGGAATATCAATTTTCTAAATTCAAGGTGAAATTCAATGATCTTTAATTGATTGGTGTGAAACGAAGCGAAGGTTCATCTATATCATTAAATGAATAACCAAACTAAATTGAATGATATACATGATATACATTTTATCTTCCCGCACATGTTTCAAACGCAACATCTTTTGGTGATCACCAAAAGATTTCTGTAAATCATCGTGGAAACAAATATCAACTTGCTTTTGCATTCCATATTACATCAAAACAAATTTTCTTAATTTTCAATCTATATCTACCATATATCAACATACTTTATTTCAACAACCAGAAGACAAACATAGACGTTTACCGAACATTGAGCAACACTTTGTCCACACAATTATTCTTTCAGATATTTTCAACTAATGATTATATTTTGCCGACGTTGGTTATAGTTCAATTACAAGTTGGTAAATGCATATCATTTTCATGTCCCGTCCGATATTATATTTACCGAATTGTATACCTTTTCAACTGTCTTCTATTTTTTTAACTTTCTTTTGAAAGTTAGTTGCTGGATTTTGATAAGCGCATACCGATACCTTCTATTTGCCATTGATCGCGAGTTTCTAATAACGACCCCTAAACTTTTTATTTATAGACAGCTATAGAAATATACGCTCCTTGATAAATATTCCTCCCCCTCCCCTCTCTCTAACACAACCACACAAAAAAATGTTTATAAGAAGCTCTTTTAACTACACACAAACGCTCAATGCACACGCACTTGTGAGCGTATGCACTAATAAATTAATAAATCAATATTTCATTCAACAATTAGAAGGAATAAATAGATTACAATGTTAGGAATTTTACAATTCAAATGGTCATTTGATATTTCAGGCTTTTTATATTAAACACGATTATTCAAATGCAGCTTGCAATAATCGAAAGTCTCTTACAACGCCCCCTCGACCGCTCAATTTATAGACAGGCCTTTGAATACATAATTATTGTATCTCTTCACGACGTCCAACTCAAACAACCATTTGGACCCCCTTCAAACATAGTTTTCAAAAGCTGCGTCCACTAAACTATTTGCACACAGATGCACATAGACTATAGCGCGATTGCACGGACTAATAGATGAATAAATCAGTACTTTGTATGATTGAAAAGTATGAAATAGATTACAATTTTAGGAAATCTCCAATAGGCGGGTTGACTTATATATTCAAATTTATGTGCGTTTAACTTAGTTACGATAGACCGGTTGATAACAATAAGACCACAATACTTGGAATGCAGTTTGCATACATTACTTGTTGCTATGTCGGGCAAGCCTCGGGCAAGCTTTGGCGTTGTCAAGAACAACCTTTGTGTTAGAGGTATGCATAAAATTTGCATCTATTAGTAAACCCGCCTATTTGAACACCCCACGCAAACGCACGTGTGAGTGCATGCACTAATAAATGAATAAATCAGTACGTTATACAAGCACATTCAATTATTAGAAAATTTACAATTTGAATGGTCATTTGCGATTCCAGGCTTTTTTATGTCAAAACCAATAACCACACAAATACACACAATTACAATTATCCGGAATCGCATGGACTGATAAATAAATAAATCAGTATAATTTTCATACGATTGAAAAATTTTGAATAGATTCAAGATTAGCAAATTTATAATTTGAGTGATTAATTGCAATTTCAGGTTTTTTTTATGTCAACACTAATCAACACACACACATACCCCCACACACCACATCAACATACGTATATACACTGTGTAGATTTATTGTTGAATAAATATTTTGTTTTATCGTTAGCGTTTTTACGACCCGGTCTATACGGGGCTGCTGCTTGAACAAGTATAGAAACCCCGACATGCGTCAAGTACGAGAGGCATACCACTTAAGGTTCGTGCAACCACCCCTCGCTAGTAGACCGGTTCATAAATCGGTGACGTTATGATTTATAATGCTAGAAAAATTTGGTATGGCAAAAGGTCCGTTAATACAGCCTCTGGCACTTCATCACGTTACGGCACTTACGCGATGTCTCCTCTGTGATTGACCAATTGTTTGGGCATCCCTTGGGCGGAGTCGATTAATTGGCCAATAAGAACTCAGATACTGCGTAGGCTATAGCTGTCAATGCCGCGCTTTGATACCTTGAAGAAGGCGGTGTAGATGCGCCTTGAAAGTTAATTTGACTTCCCCTTGAAAGCTACCTCCCTTTATCATTTAACGGGGTCATTTTTTTGCCATCTTGCTTCGAAAGATGACGAGAGCGATGCCTTGAAATAATTAGATTGGTTTGCCCTTAACTCCATTATCCTTGTTAACCGCCATCATTTTTTGCCACCTTATTTCGAAAGATGAAGAAAGTCATGCTGATGAAATAATTAGATTGGTTCCTCTTTAAATCTATTCCTTTATCCTAGTTAACCGTCATCATGTTTTGCCATCTTGTTTCGAAAGATGAAGAAAGTGATGCTGATGATGACAGCGGAACCCATTAGAGATCCGAGGGTCCAGAATGTTATTACGAAAGACCCTGTCAAGTCATACACCATCCCTGTGCAGAAAAGAAAAAGATATTTAAAAAGTGAAACTCATAAAAATAGCAAAGTAGTTAACGTGTAATCATACTCCGTATCAATGTTACATGTTTATTTTTTTTAAAAGTACGTATAATATATGTATTTTATCGTATATTATTTTCATCTGTTTAATCTTTTCTGACTGAAGGTTTCACTTGAGGATGAACAAAAAGTATCGAGACCTTGCACTTCATCATGTTGAAATCCCGGATGACAGATGATAATATTGTTTACATTTTATACCTGTTCGTTTTTTATATGCACGGACTTGTTGAAAAGCAGCCTTTATATTAGACTGATTGTAACTTTTATCGTGAATAAATAAATACAATACATACAAACATACATAATATGACGAGAGAATATATGTTATCATTTATATAATGCCCCGGTCACATAGGACCCCGGAAGCAACACGATTCACCCCGACTCGTTGTTCTGAGGCAGTTAACTGTGAATTAACAAAGAGTCGGGGTGAATCGTGTTGCTTCCGGGGTCCTATGTGACCGGGGCTTTACAAATTTGCCAATTGAGCAAAATTANAGTTATAGTAAAATTTATTTAGTGTGAAAAAATACAGGATAGTGTTTGACACGTTCCTGACCAGTACAAAACAAGATAGATTTGTATTTTATTTTACAGACATGCTTACTAAAGCCCCGGTCACATAGGACCCCGGAAGCAACACGATTCACCCCGACTCGTTGTTCTGAGGCAGTTAACTGTGAATTAACAAAGAGTCGGGGTGAATCGTGTTGCTTCCGGTGTCCTATGTGACCAGGGCTTAACACTTAGAAGAGATGGTAAGTCACGCGCTAACGGATCTCGCAATCAACCAAGAAAATGATAATCTCGTCATCAAATATCTGTTAAAAGATGGCGACATGACAAGGTACTGAGCTTTACCACCTCAGAGATGCAAGAGCTTATCATCTGAATTTTTTCTCGATAAAATGTCAACTTTCCATCATATATTTTAAAAGATGGCGACATGACAAGATACTTAGCTTTATCACTTAAAATGTGAGAGCTCACCATCTGAACTTTTTGCTCGTTAAGATGTCGCCTTTTCAAGATATAATATTCTACACATGAGATGCCTGTTTCATAAACCTCTTGGTAGAGGTACCCATGCCTGTGCGCATGACTGGTGATCATTTCTGTGGTGCTGCGTCAGCGAGAGGTTATCTTTAGTGGAAGAAAGGGTCACCAGTTTTATGCAAAGTCGTGAGTACCTATACGAACATCTCCGTGAAAACCAACCAAGTTTATTGACACTATTAATAATTCTACCGTATTTTTTCATCCTTCCATACAAAAGCTGAATTTACTCGAATTTTGTAATTTCCTTACCTGTCAAAAAGCCGGAGAAAAGGATTGGTACACCAGAAAGGAAGAACGTAAAAGCAGCCAGATCTTTAAACGTGTCCTCAGCAACTACTTCGGAAGTCATCGGAATAAAGCTCGAAGTGGCCCCGAACATCCCGATCCCAGTTATCACAGAACAGGTCACCAAGTTAGCGAGCGAGGAGTTGAAAGTGTAAGAGAATAGTCCGAGCGTGGCGAGTGCGGACATGGCTACGTTAACAGCCGGGCTGCAGTGCGGCCTCCTCAGGAAGAGGCAGCCAGTGGAGATTCGGGCAGCCAGTCCGCCAAAGGACGCCGCCACCGGTAGATATATGGCCATAGATGGGTGAATCCCAAACGATACTGCGTATGAAACCATGAAGACGAGCCAACCTGCGTAACAGAAATCCTGCAAGGCGCTACAAATGCCCATGATTATGCTGAATGCGAGTTCCTTGCGTATTGAGTGGTACGCGATTGTGTCTAAGAGTACGACGAAGATTGCTCTGCAAATGCGCTGGAACTCTTGGACGACATTAAGTGCCTCTTCTGCAGAATGGTCTATGTTCTTGTATCCGCGATCCTTACTGGGGAAATTGCAACCATGAATGTCAGATCCATCTTTGGGCGAACATTCTTTCCTTGAATCCATAAGAAGATGATCCAATTTGTCGAAACGAGTAGCCGAAGCTGTATCGGCTGAATCCAATGAGGACGGGGCATCCAAGCACGGCACCTCGGCAAATGCATTTGATGTTGTCGGTGCATCTGTTCGGGGCATCTTGCCCAAAGTATATTCGCGATCTTTAGTCATCTGTTCCTCGGAACGGTGGAGGCATGCGGATTCAGTATTACCTGAAGATGATTCTGCAGATGGTTGTCGTGTTATCCGCCGGGTACAATGACAGTCTTCTGCATCATCCAATTCCAGACGTCCTGCTTCCACTTGCCTGCTTTCGGATTCTGTTACCATGGTTACGGAGCGAGGCGGTCTCATCGCCATACTCAGCGGAATAAGATTGAGACTCAGAGCTCCGAGACTAAGCATCGCTCCATGCAGTCCGTACGCCAGATACAAGTTGATCGTCATCACAGGCATCAAGAGAGACCCAACCACAGCGCCACCGTAGGCAATACTGTGGGCGAAACCAAAGTACTGACGGTAGTGTTGTCGGAGAACGACGACCATATATTGCCATGACGACGCGAAGCAGCAACCTGAAATGAAAATAAATAATTTCACTTTAATAGCTAAAATAACTATCAATTTAGTTATGTTTGCACAATATTCAAGATTCGTTGTATTCATTTAATTTTTCACCCAATACAGTAACATAATATATTAATACGCTAAGAAAAGTACTTTAATCTTAAAAGAAGTATACAGTACTGTCATTGAAAGTGAATACAAAATAATAAAGCCGGTAGAAGCATTGTCTATGGATGTGAAACGCATGTCACCTTCGATCAAAATGTTGTATTTCATAATCATGGAATCCTCAATAGTTTACACAAATCTGTTCTTTTTAGCCAACTGTCAACTCAGCGAGCATGAAATTTGAAAAAAAGTTCACTGGACGAAGAAAGAAGGAGGGTAAACGCTTGACCAATGCTTGAGGTGTACGGGCTGGCGCACGATGTCCGCAGGTGCAACCTTCATCAGCAAACTTTCTTTCTTCCGTGTGTAAAGCCCCGGTCACATAGGACCCCGGAAGCAACACGATTCACCTCGACTCGTTGTTCTGAGGCACTTAACTATGAATTAATAAAGAGTCGGCGTGAATCGTGTTGCTTCCGGGGTCCTACGTGACCGGGGCTTCAGCGAGGCTTCTTTGCAATTTCATGAATCGAGCGCTGATAGGCCTGGAATAAATGCACTTGAAGGGTCTGATCAGCTAGAAGACCCATCCACATAGAAGCGCCGATCCAACACGAATCAACACGACTCTTTATTCAAGACTCGACTGGATAAACAATGACAATAACTCGTGTTGAATTACAATGTAAACTATGTGACCGGGGCTTAAGTTGAAAGACGGTTTTAATTTCAGAAGACCCCCGTTTAATGCAGGCCCCAGCCAAATAGAGCCCCCATAACTCTTTGTTCAGTTAAATAGTTAACTGCCCCCGTACAGAGAGTCGTGTTGAACCGTATTCAGTCGGCGCATCTATGTGACTGTTGCCTCTAGGTGACGAGGGCTTATTACCCACTCACAATAAAGTGACACGATTGAACACGACTCTGTGTTAAGTTCACGGTTATCTACCTCGTCCGAGAAAAGAGTCGTGCTGAATCGTGTTGCTTCTGGGCTTCTAGGTGACTAGGGATTGAAATGAAGGTACCTATTCTAGCTGAGAAAGGGGGTAAATGCCGCTCTCCCATGACCTTTTTGTATCCGAGACTGTCACTGTGAGCAGAAGGGGCAGAGAATTTTGACACATCATTTTGACAAACCAGCATCATTGAGCCCCGGTCACATAGGACCCCGGAAGCAACACGATTCACCCCGACTCGTTGTTCTGAGGCAGTTAACTGTGAATTAACAAAGAGTCGGGGTGAATCGTGTTGCTTCCGGGGTCCTATGTGACCGGGGCATTACTTTGAATACCCACCTGAAATAACCAAGCACACCCCAAAGGCCCACGTTGATGTCGTGCAAGCGGAGGCAAGAAGAGCGAATGACGTCACGCAGCTTCCAACAACGGCCACAACTCGACTGCTGAACCTTTTGATGAGTAGGTTGGCTATTGGAGCTGGAAGAGGCAGGGTGTGAACACAGTTATGGCAAGCCATTTTCCATTAGAGCCCCGGTCACAGAGGACCCCGGAAGCAACACGATTCACCCCGACTCTTTGTTAATTCACAGTTAAATGCCTGATAACAACGAATCAGGGTGAATCGTGTTGCTCCCGGGATCCTATGTGACCGGGGCTTAAAGCTAAAAATTTACGCTTTTACCAAATCAAACTTAGTATAGGTTTAGTAAAAGCGAACAATTTTGCCCACAAGCCAAAGATCGTACTGAAGCCCCAGTCACAAAGAAGCCCGGAAGCAACACGATTCATCACGACTCTTTGTTAGGAGGCAATCAACCGTGAACGGAACAAAGTGTCGTGTTCGATCGTGTTGCTTCCGGGCTTCTATATGACTGGGCCCTTGGCAAGATGGTCTATGTACAGAATAAACCACAACAGGGTGTGGTAATAGTATTCTACAATGTGTGTCTTGCCAAAGATCGTACTGAAGCCC